>JARBJD010000338.1:0-77038 GCA_033064195.1 Blattamonas nauphoetae
TGATGATATGCCTCTCGTCAATTCCAAAATTCAATTCAAAGGATAATAATTCACTAGTATTCAAATATTTTTATTTTCCTAAAATGTGGCGCCAGGTTGGTTATCAAAATTAGCAGCAGTTGGCAAAACATACTCAGAGTTGGAGCTCCATTTCTGAATCTCATTCCATTTGTAGGGCCTCTGATTTCTAAGGTAGCACAGACAGGTGTTGAGATGATCCCAGATGTGAAATCGGATCCAGCAAATCCATGCAGAAAAGATGGCACAGTATGAGCAAGCAATCAATGAAGGAAACACGATAGTTGCGAACAAACTCAGAGGAGAAATAATGAAACTAGAAGAAAAGCTGGAAACCGAAAGCGAAGAAACCAAAAGAAAAAGTAACTAGAGTTAAAGCATAAATCTATTTTTTTTTATTTTTGTTAAAATGAACTCGCATATAACACATCTGACAAACAAAGAACTGGAGCTACATCACTGACTGGAAATACAACTGGATCAATCAAGTACACACGAGATGATATTGGTCAAATTCAACAACAACTAATGTCTGAACATCACATCAGTTTTCTCTTAAATGATGGAGCACATAGTACTTCTATTCAGGAATTGAAACCATCAGAGAATGCACGCTTCTACACGGGACAAGAGATAATCATTCCACTGACTGGTAATCAGGACATTTGTCAAATCGATGATTCATTCATTACGTTCACTATGACAGCGACATTGAAGGTCAATAATTGGAACACAACTGCTGGTAAGGTTGGATCGTTCATGAATGAGAGAATGTTCATCTTTGTTGGACTCAAGCATTCAGCATCTATCTTTCGTAGTCTTACAGTTCTTCACAACAATCAGAGAATCATCAGTACAACCACCAATGATGTTTCAATGGAATCGCACATTTACAATATGATAAAACCGAAGAGTCAATTGGAGAATCGAAAACACTCACATACACCATGGTCTAATGCTTGGAATCACGATGAATCAGTCGCTGGTGTTTACATTCCATTATCGGATTTCACAACGACGTCAGGATCAGGAGTGTTCAAAGACACTATTGACGTCCCAATTCGAGTGTCAATCAATCTGGAAGATCTTCTGATCTTTCTGGAATGACTGACTATCCAAGATGTCTCTTTGGTGATTTGAAATTGAGTGTGTACATCAATGAGGATGCTTTTGTTTGTTGTCCAGTGAATCCTGAAATCACTTTCAAGAATACACTCTCGTCAATCGTTAATGGAACAGCTACAGCACCATCCATAAAGCCTTCGATTTCCAATTGCATTCAGCATCGTCCACATTTCTTAAACAATCTCGTAACCTCATGCACTAAAAACTTCGTTCAAATTGGTCAATCATTTCTGCAACCAACTGTAACTCAAGACATCTACTTTAATTCTGCTGGTGTTGTGGCTACAGAACCTGAATTTGTGGATCAGTACATTTCTCTTAACATTATGGATTATCGCATTGATGATGTCTATTGCATGAGTGTCGGATACAAGATAAAAGAAATCGCGAAAGAGAGTCTCAGGAATATGTATCAAAATCGTCCAGGTACAATTCCAGCAGAAAAGATATCATTCTATCCATTTCAAAAGACACCGACTCCATCAGGAATTGATTGCACACAGCAGATGGTTCTCACAAATGCAAAGGACATCATGCTTCTCTTCCGTCACTACGACAATGAAGTCACATGTTTCCACAATCCAATGCAGAAGAATATCCAAGTGAATCTCCTCAACAAGTACTATCCAGAACAACCGACTACAACTATTGGAGCTCGCTTCTACCAGTTCGCATTATCAACTCTCAATCTTGATTCATACCTAGCTGTTCCTGATGATTTGGAGCGATCATTGACGGATTCTCTCGTTGAAGAAAAACTCACTGGTGACGGAACATATCCAAATGAAACAATGACTAGAGTTCGACCGATTCATGACAATACTGACTTCCTTCTGTGCTTTCCTACTCAGAGAAGTGGATGTCCAACAAACTGCAATGATTCAATCAGTTCCAGAGGTCAGAATGTTCCTGTCACATTGAGATCTCAACCAATTTATCAAGGCAATATTGACACATACTACAATGTCTACAACCCAAGTGAAAAGGGTGGAAACATGACATCTTTTACTCATCCTCCAGCACCGATTCTAGCAACTACTGCAACCACATGGTGGGTCTTGCGATACAGCAATGGCGAACCAAGAGTCGAGTACTATCCTAATCACACACTAAAGGCGTTACACAAGGAGCTTGGCATTTTACCACATTGAAAAAGTACTAAAGAAATATTGTATATTGTATTTTTTATTTTTCTATAAATGAGAAGTATCAGATCAAATCAATCCAAACCAACATCGACATTAATCGAACAAATTGAAGTGCAATCATATCTTCCGAAACAATGGGATTCAGAGCCACACATTTATTCCATCCAAGAAGTGCATCCAACGAATCCTCCTATGCCATGTAGAATTGGAGATGAGATTGAAGTTCCATTGTCCTATGACGGTCATGATGTGACTGAGTTTTCGAAGAGTCATTTGCGAATAGATCTCACGATTGCTGTTCCTGTTTTCAGACCCTCTGATGACCCTGGGATTCCAGAAGTCGGTTTGTACGGAATGTTCTTTGGATTCAAATCATCATCAGATGCAATTCGAGATATGAGACTAGTCGACAGTCAAGGAAACATTATTGACAACACACTTCAGAATAATCATATACACGAGTCATTCCTGTATCACACTTTCAAGTCATTTGAAGAGAAAAACAACATGAAGCATTGCTACAGTCTTTGGGAAAATGTTCAGAGAATGGATCCAAGTGTGTGTGGATACTACAATACTCTGTTGTATAAGAGTCTCTCAGATTTACCTACATCACTCACATTTACTATTCCACTGATTATTCCATTCGTTAATCTCCTTCCACTGAGTACTTTTGATCAGTATTCAAATTCTATCTTTGGTAATTTACGATTGAGGTTTCATTTGACAACTGATTCACTTGTGTATTGTCCAATTCGACCTTCAACTGTCATTCGGAAATCAGTTCAAGATTCATCTAGTATTGGCTATGGTGGAACATCTGTCACACACACAGTTGGTTCAGATCGAATGTCAATCATGTTTGAAGGAGAATACTGTGTTTTAACACAAGAGTTTACCCAAATCGGCAATCCAGTTTCCCAATACGAAAGCTTAACCAAAGCAAATGGATCAATTGTAACTGTTCCACGGGTCAATTTCAGTTCTCAGACATACACAGTTCTCAATTCATCAGTGGATAAAGTCACTTCGATTTGCTATGGATATCAAATCACTGATGCAACAAAACAATCACTGATAAATACATATTCGAAGACTCTGTATGTTCTGAAAGCAGAAAGGATTGATACCCAATCGTTCCAATCAAAAGCAAATGCCATGGGAGTGAGATCAAACATCAGCATCAAACTCAACAATCTCATGAATCTAATGTGCTTATTCCCTGATAGACCAAATGAATGTACAGTCTTCAGAAATCCTCAATATGTTGGTCACTTCGAAATGCTAGGAAATAATTATCCCAATTTCCCAATTTCAACAAACTCACCAGAGTTCTATCAAATGATGATGGTGAACGGTGATTTCATCGGTTGTTCTGCTACTGAAGAGTTCGAAAATTCGATATGTCATCCTCGCCTCATCAAGTACTTCTACAATGGAGAAAACCGTCAACAACCGAGAAGAAGAGGTGCAACAGATGCTACTTGTTTCACATTCATGGTTCCAACAGATCGAAGCGAAATTGCTGGTGGAGAAGAAGGTATTTCAACAGCTGAATCAGTGAACATTGTTTTCAGAGGATCTCCAATGATTCAAGGAGAACTGGATCCATATTTCACCTCAACTCCAGAAGGTCCTCCTCCACCGATTTTGGCATTGCATCAGGCAACATACTGGTTGTTCTGGATTGAAAGTGGAAAACCACGAGTTCGATATGTCATTGATCGTCGACTCCAAGAAGCATATGAAGAAGTGAAGAGAGGTTACTGAATCAAACAAATATGAAATTTTATTTTTGTTTCAAACACAAATGGTCAAACGTTATTTCTCAATTCAGAATTCAAACACTGCTCAACTCCCTCCTGATTTTACCAATTCCAGAAATCAAAAATACAGTCACTTTCTCGACTGTAAACTAATTCATGTTAAAGAGGAAATTGATGGGAACTCAACTGTCATCTCAAAAGATATTCCACAGCACATCACAATCCATGGCGATTGGATCCAGACAGATGCATTCAATGACTCGTTTGTTGCTTTCTGTAACGAACAGATTGCGAAGCGAAAGAAGTGGGAACTAACTACTCGACAATCAATTGTGAAGATCTGGTTCAAAGACAGTTCTGGTGAATCAATTGAAATGGAAATATCAGAGACAATCAATGGAAAAATAATCAAAGAGTACTATGAATTTCTGGTTGATCTCATGTTGGAGTATTAATGCTTCGCATTTCTATGATGACGGAGTCATGGTACTAGTCATTGTGTCGATCAGTGAATTATATTTTTGTATTAGTTCATTGATGATTGACTGTTGTTGTCCGACAATAGAGCACAATTCCTGAATGGCTTTGATACAGAAGCAAGAGAGTTCTGCATAATCAACTTGAAGACAGTCTGGATTAGAATCATTCACAACTTCAGGGAATATTTCTTGGATCTGTTGTGCAATCACACCAATGTGCTTCTTCTCTCTTTCCTTCTTCAAGCATTCACATTTCACTTTGCAGTTCTTCAAGTGTTCTTCATCAGCTTCGTTCTCGATTTGCTTCGTCACTTTGTTGATCTTCGAGTCAAATGTGCTGAACTGGTACTTCACTATCTCCACTTTTTTCAGTTGCTCAAGAACATCGGGGTATGGCTCAATATTTCTTTTCACTCTTCTGTCTGACAGTTGAGAAAAACTTCCTGTTGTAGATATTGAAAACACTCCTGAACCAGTATCCTCGTCATAGTAAAACAAAGCTGGTGAGTCACACGGTGACCACATAATGATACCATCACCACTGAACTGAATTCCTGATGTTTCTGCAATCGATTGTGAAATTGAAATGCCAGACTTAAATGTTGATGCCGGATATGTTCCAGGATACTTCGGAAGTGATCCCTCTGATATGTTCCACTTCGCTCCATTCACATTGATCAATCCTCCAATTTCTGGTGTCGTGATTGATCCATTTGTGCTGACTACTTTTTGGATTGAAGAGATCGCTATCTTGTGATCTTCTGTTGTCTTCTGGAGTGAGTCAATCACTGCTGCATTCTCGCTGGTCGTCGAGAGATTATGATCAATCATTTTCTCAATCATTTGTGAATTGTATTTTTGTCGACTCATTTTCGTTTGCTCTTTCATTGAAATTAAAATTTTTGATTCCCTCATGAACATACGTCACCGGCACATTATTTCTGACATACTCGGAGACTAGCGAACAGTTCTCTTCTCTCATTGATTCAATTAATGCTTGTTCTGAACATACTCGACGTCTTTCGCTCCACTTCGGAGTGTTCGAAGTCTCTGACGAGACCTTGTACATCGCAGTTGGATTCATTTAAGACAAACTAAAAAATTCAAAAATGAAAATTCTTTCGTTGGTTTCTCAGTTTTGGTTTTGTCACTCAGATCGAGGATCAATGGGTTCGATCACTCATTTCTCAACTATGCTCGTTTCGTTCCAATTCGTCGCGTTTTGGATTCTCCGGAGCTGTAGGATCATCGTGGTATGCTCCATTTTTTACTTTTTCCGAACTTTTACAGAGTTATGCGAGTTTTCAGGATCGGTCGTGGATCTCTACACTTTTACCGAAAAAGCAGTATGTCACTCTCATTTCTCTCTTTTTGCAGCTCTGTTCTCTCTATTTCTGATCGAATTGTCACCAATTTTGCACTAGTTATTGTTTCGTTTTTGGTCCCACTTCCGTCTTCGTTTTCTCGTTGTTTCCTCTTTTTTACCACTTCATTCATGTTTCTTTCTCTGTAACTTTTTCTCAATTGTTTCACACTAATTCCCGTTTACTGAGTTTTCCGGACTTTTGCAGAGATCCGCCATTCAACGGCTCACTTCATATCTCGGTATTTTTCCGGAAAATCCAACATTTCACATACTTTTTTGAATCATTTTTGTTCTTTTTAAGAGAGAAAAACCGGAACACAAGCGATATTTTCACTATTGGTGTCACATTTCACGTCATTTTCACGATCGTCAATTTACCTCTCAGTTTCATACTTGCCCGTTTCGTTGTGGCTTGTTTCGCTTTCTTTTACTCTGTTTTTGTGAAAAAGTTGATGAAAAGTTGACTAAAATGATGTGCTAGTGAAGTGAGAACGGCCCACAAAATGGAAGTGATATGAGCAAAATGAAGAGGAATGATGAACTAATTCGAGGTGAAATGGGGAGCAAAAGTGATGAAATGAAAGGGACTACAGTCGGTTTTGAAGTGACAAAAACGGTCAAAAGTTGTGAAGTGAAAACATGAAAAAGTGACTTTATGGGAGAACTATCCGACAAAATCTCCTCAAAATTCAGGCACACCTTACTCAGACCGTGAGAAAGAAGGATTTGCAGTGAAAATCAGATCAAAAAATCCATAGTGTCAAAATGTTGGTGCAAGTGTGTCGTCACAAGAGTGATCGAAAAACCGACCCTCCAGAGCGAACTATAGGTGGTGTAAAACCAGAATTCTCAAAAAAGGGTTGTTTTAGTACGATTGTGAAGTGGTTTGAAGGAAAATCGTGTAAAATGAAAATTGACAAAAAATTGTGAAAACGATCGTGTGTCGAGGATAGTCAGAACCGAATGACGCGAATACCTGTCAACTACCGAGTTGAGTGGTTTTGACGTCATCAGAGGGCGAAAAGTGACGTGTAGGAGAAGAGCGAGACGTCACTTTCTCCTCCTTAAAAATTTTGTCATTTTCAAAATATGTTGTGGGGTCGGATCAAACTTTTTTTTCAAAAGTGCTTTTTTCCTAAAATTTCACCTTTCAAAATCAATTTCGTAATTTTAGAACGTGTTTGAACACAATTTGAGACATAAAGGTGTTCATAGTGGCGAAATCCGAACATCGACTTTTTCGTCACTTTTTGGACCTAAGTTCGGTACACAGTTCGACGAATTCTCAACCGATTTTCATCGGGATTGTCTTGATCGATGACCGACAGTGTCCCCGAGATTTTAGAATTTTTTTCAGAATTTTTCGAAATGGTTATCATGTTAGATTTCAGTGATTTGTGGTAAAAAAGGGAAAAACACCAAAAATGACGACAAAAATAAGTCAACTATTTATGATTGTTTCTGACGATCATCCAAATATCTCTTCACTTTACTTGCAAGCGTTGTATTCAGTTCTTTTGATAATCTGTGAACGGCAAGAGCTTCAAAGAAACACATATTGTCGAATTTCAGGATTCCATTGTCATCACCGAATTGAACTGGTTTGCCTTTATCGAATCCGATGAAGAGAACAAAATTTACATCGTAAAATTCAAACCAGAGTAGTTTAGCAATGTGACATACAATGTCATTTCGCATGATCTTATTCAGAATTCCTGTCGTGAATGTTGTAAGCTGCTTCTCAGGAATAGATTTCCAATCAACTGGTTCCGCTTTATATTTGGTGAATTCTTCAAGAAGCTGATCATATTTAGTTGTCCCAGGAATGAGTTCTATATTTTTCTCATCACAAAAACGAATGAGATCGAGTGCGATGAGATGTTGAAGTTCCACGACTTCTATGCATCTGTACACGTACATTGCATATTCATCAAGATGAAAATTGAAACCATACATAAGATTCAGTAGTTTCGTTAAAGAATCCATTCCAATGAGACCAATCATCACCAACTTGTCATGATTGTATTTTAGTCGTGGGAAAACATCTGAAATGAATTTAGTAACTTTTTCTGTCGTGTGAGGAGGTTTACAGCCAAGTTTATTCAATTCACTTTGCAATTCCTTCCAGAGTGCATCACGAGTCTGGAATGGATTTGCATGAATATTTAATCGAAGAAGTGCTCCAGCAATTTGGTCTTTTGGTTGATTCTTGAATGAGTTGCTTGTCATTTTATATAGAATTAAAAAATTGGAAAAAAATAAAACGAGACCGTTTTGAGTGTATTCTGATGAAGGTGATAAATGACCTAAATTTTTGAAATTGACCAAAAATTTGCTTCAAAATTGACACTTTAGAATGAGGTTGTTCTCTGGACAAAATTTTGAAAATATCTCCCAAAATTTGACACTTCTGAAATGTATTGAGGATTCTTAATACAAGATTCAAAATTGGGTCAATCGGCACGGAGATCAAGAGATCAATTTCTATTCCGAGACCAAAAATAATTACTTTCGTCTCTACCACTACTCCCATTCAAGCTTCTTTCAATGAGAGACCCTTCCAGACATTCGTCCGGAACTTTCTCGTCGGAGTCACGAACACATAGACCTCCCGACTCTCCGTCTGTTCTACACCGCCAGCATTTCATTTTCCACTGCCCAGACCGAAGTACGCGTTCCATTTGGTCATTTCACCTCACTTCTCTGATTTTCAAGTTCACTTTCAACGAGTGTTACAATGAACCCTTCTGACACTGGGAAGCCCAGACCTGTGATTGCCAGATGGAGAACATCAAAATTGTCGAGTTTCGGCGCACAGGACGCAGATTGGAGAAGAGAAGGAATTTGGAATGTTGGTGAAGAGTGTGATACGATGAAAGAAAACGATGCCAATGACAACACTGCGTATGACCCGGCAAACAAAAGGGCTATTGGTGACGCAGCCCGCGCGATGACTTCGCAGTCCTCATTCTCATGCTCTAACTGTCTTTGTCCCGTTCTCTTTCTTTCATTCTACTGACACTTCATCCAAATGTTTTGATTTGAAATCATCAGAAACGCGTAGGATATCGGCCCTGGCATGAAAGCGTTGTGAGGAATCCAACTCAATTGTCTGATTATTTGGACACATTTATGCTTTAGAAAGGAACTGCCCATATTTCACATTTGAACATACAACAAAGGACACATTTAAAAGTGTCATGATTGGTGAGAATGGTAAATCGGAGGATGATCTCGACACAAGTGATCTGGCAGTTCAGAATGTCTTTAAATGCTGATTTCTCAGTCGGAAAAGAAGATAATGTCGGGAAAAAGCGGAAGTGAGTCAGCGATTGTAAAGAAGAGAGATGCTGAGAATGACAGAAAGGCAGGACGATCGAAACAGGCAAATCTTATTCGATGACACAATCACCTATATGTGCGTCGCCATCTCTGATCGTATTCCACACTCTGCACCAGCTGGCAGCAATGTTCACAGTATTCTCCGAATGATCGAGTGTCACCTTTCTTTCTTCTCTCGCTCAGCCACTCCATCTCCAATTTGTCACCTCGACCATCTCGCTTGAACAGAAGTGTCAACAAATCGTATTCCGAGATCTGGAACATGTTGGACATCGAAACGATGGTGGGGACATGGAAGAGATCAAATGGATGCAAGTGGCGAGTGCTGCTGGTGTTTGAATCGGAGTGGGGAAACTAGGAGACAGTTGAACAAATGATGATAGTGCGGACCGGATGATGGGCGGGGAAAGATCAGATGGCATTGATTTTGGAGAGTTGGGCAAAGTTGCAGAATCCATTCCAGATTGTGACGGTTACAGCGAAAACAACAGCAAAAGTCAACTAGAGAGGTGAGTTTGAAGCATGGCTGTTGGCAACGAGGGAAGAGATCGAGAAAATTCGTATCTCCAGATTCGGTCAGATCCACATCAGGAATGAGTCGGTAAGTTGGGTGAAATTGGAAGGTTATTTTTGGCTCGACTTGACGGTGAGAGACTCGAAGTTGATTGGGGGCGTTGAGATGAAGTGTGGGGATGGTTGACACACCACAAGGAGACGAGGTCAAACAACTTGTTTGTTGGGGTGTGCCATCCGAATGGTCAACTCGACAAATCGAACAATGCGTCTGAATTGATTAGAAAGGAGAAAATCAAACAAGCAGATTCACTCTTCCGCGATGTAGCAATCGAATGAGGAGCTATTTCCGGATCATGGAGATGAGATTGCATTTGTTGGAAAGATCGTGTCTGTCGACTGGATTCGTCCATACAAGAGATTTTCCAGGTCTGAAACGTTCTCTAGTTGAGACCGAAGTGTCTGGACGAGCTGGAGAAGAAGATGGAATGCCATTGAAGCAACAACAAACAGACCTGCCTTTAGCAATCGACGGGCTGCCTCTAGTTAGGAGCGGACTGCCGGAAGTCAAAAATATGGACTGCCTGAAGTCATTACGCGGACTGCGTCTAGCAATACCCATACGAAAGTTTTCTGTTCGGATAAACCAAAACAGTCAAAAGTGCTGTTTTTGGTACATCAGAACTTGGGAACGCGACCTGACCAAGCGAGAGTGGGCTTGGGATGTGTCTGTCTCTTCAAACACGACGAGTCAGTCCAATCCAGCGGAAATCTTGTCCACAGTGACAAGCAGTTGGGCTTCGTTCAGATTGTCTGCATTCATTGTGGAGATGATGGTGAGAAGTTTTGGGACAGCTGGTGTTGTGAAAGAGTGTGGCATGAGGCTGTCGGCTTGACTGACAATGTCGTAATGCCAGAGTGACCAATCTGGTTCCTCGTCGAATCCAGCGTCGAATGCGTTGCTCGTTGATGATGAAACACTTTTCTTCATAAATACGATCCGAGGTGAACGACAACTGTTGTCGGTGACTGTATGCGATGGTTGTTTCTTTCCAGTCATCTTCCAATATCATTTCCCGACTTGATTCAGGGTTCTTTTTTGATTCAAAATCCGAATTTGGCGAATGCAGATTTCCTCCCTTGATCTTTCACACACTCACAAGAGGATGAGTTTTGTGTCAGGAACGAGATCAGGCCATAATTACCTCCAGATTGCAGTTTTCATTTTGTCTTTCACCCGCTGATGCCTCCAATGAGAATTACTCGCTTTCTGGAGCATTTGGAATCACCTCAAAATGAATCTGAACAAGAACAACTCCTCGACAGTCCACCAATTGTGCTCCGCCATCACAGGAGAGCTGCCTGTGACATCTCAAAGTTACAAGATCAACCAAGTTCACAATCTACAAGTATTGCGACACCATTTCTCAGCACATTTCAGTTTATCAAACGATGAATTTAGATACAATTCTTGTGGCTCTTAAAGAAGAACAACGAACCGACATTCCTGATCTCCTCGTTGCTCTTCATCGTATGACAGGTTTTCCATGATTGTTTTCCTCACAGTTTGTTCCTGAGCAGACACTGATGCCAACCGCAGAAGACTTGTCCAACACAATACGATCCCACTCCTCTCACAACTTCTGATGAGTTCACAAGATGAAAGAGTGATAGTATGATTCCATTTTTCATTTAAGTGGAATTAGTATCTTCTTCTCTGGATACTCTCTGATATTGGTGTGATTTCTACTCCTTGTATCCAAAGATATTCTTAATTGTCAGTCGTATTACCTACAGATGAAGTTCACCACTCTTTTGATGACAATGTCCTCCAGGCAATTCTTGGCTTCGCTCAGAGCAGTTCACTATCTGTGATAGAAGTAGTTTGCATCAACCACATCTCTATCGTGATTCAGGCTTGGCGGTTCCTTGACAATTTTACCATCATCGACCACGATCAGAAGGAATTTGTTGATAAACTTGTGCGATTGGGGATACTTGAAGTGTTCACTCCAGCAATGATCCAACTCAACAGGAGTTTAATCCAACAACCAGCGTGGCATCTGCGATCTCTTGACCTTATCGCAGATACCCCAATATCGCAATTTCCGCTCACGACAATGAGCATACCGGGCCATCAAAATAGCTTCCACCGCATCCTCAGAACGTTCAGACGTCTCTCCACAATCACTCAGACTCGCATCACGGCAGACGTGGCGACTTTTATCTTTGTGGTGTTTGTATCAGGCTGTTCTCCGGGCATTGACAGTGCGGTGGATCTTCTTTTTTCCGATCAGGGGCTTCTTCAAGACCTTTCCTCCGTGATCTACCAAACACAAATGCCGCAGTTCTTCCCTCCACACATCCAGTCATTTCCACAGCTCGCAGTTTCGCTTTTGTCGTATGCATGTGAGGGTCTTTCAAGCGGGTATTGTGCTTATACCGTCTTGAATGAGGTCCAGACACGACACCTCAGATCTGTGAGCCAGAAGAAAGCTCCGACCACACAGTCTTCTTCAGGAGAGCCTGATGAAGAAAGTCTCAAGAAACAGATTGTTACCGAGCTCAACAACTATTTCCATATTGCAAGGAATGTTTTGCATGTGATTGGCGCAGCCATTCCCGGAGGCGCTGGTGTGGCTGATTTATACCTCAATGCTGATCTTGCCCGGTTTCTTGGAGAATGCATTCGTGTTGTTCAGGCAATCCAACATGATGAACTGTCGTGGAACAGTTCTCTCCTCACCAAGACGATGGCGGAAGTTACAGAAGGAAACCCTGGCGATTTGTGGAAGAGAACACTGAAAATCATTACATTGCTTGATTGCACATCACTCGCATCTGAGGAAAAGCAGCAAACATCAACTTCATTTCTTCGTCCCCAATATCACGTTCAAATGAAAATTTCGAACATATATCCGGAACATATGAAAAGCATTCATCGGAATATTGCCCTTTGTTTGTCGAATGTCTCAGGAATCACAGAGTCGCATTCGCTGAGAATCCTGAACGAAACAATCCCCGGACCAGATTCACCTCAGAAGTTTCTTCGATTTGTCTCTGATCGGCTTGTTGACGACACGTCGTCGTCATTTTGTGCGGACTTGTCGATCGTTCATGGATTACTCCTCCGTCGGAGTGCACGGGTTTACACCGAAATCGAGAAGAGCCAAGTCCTCGCAGCTATCTTCGCTTTCAAATGGTATCGACGCACTCATTCGATTGCAGACACTTCGCTCTGCATTTTTTTCGAGATTCTTATTTTATTCATTTTGAATGCCTCCGCTCCTAACGTCATCTTCGACTATGTGAAGGATGATGTCATTGAACGGAAATTGCTCAAATCAACCAAAGAATTCTCTGATAAAACAATGGAAACAAAGGAACGATTCTATCAGCATCTTGCCACTCTCAGACAAGCTGTCGAACAAACCGAAATTCCCAATGTTCACAGGTCGAAGAATCGGTTTTAAACAGTTGAGCCATTATTTCAACCAGTTGAAAGATCGACAAGATTCTCTCGTATCTCAAATTGTTTGCATAATGTGTCTTGTAGGGGTCTGTGACAACAGATGGGCATGAGGTGGATGATCGGCCCTGAGTTTGTAAAACAAGCTGGATCTTCACAAATCCCCCTTTGCCTCGTTCAATTCCACGTCCTTGTTTCAAAGTGGTTGTGCCCTTGAATTGGGGTTAAGTCCTTCATATGGGAACCACAGCTAGCCAACGCCTTGGGAAGGCGGGAGTCGACCCGAAAGAGCTTTCCGATGCTGACGTGGAGTTGTTTCGAAAACTCCAAGTCATAGTCGATTCCTGTGTCGGAGTCTTACACAGGGAAGACTATCTTAATTTTGACCAATACCTTGGCAATGAGGATCTCCGTGACCTTTCGCGATTCCTCTACTACTCATTTGACGCCATCTCTGACACTCAAATTAAAGCCGACAAGTTGAAGCCTTTCCTCTTTCGTTCTTCAATACTGTCTGTCTTCGGACATATAATTGTCAATGCAATGACATACATCAAGCGGAGAGCTTTGAATACCGCTTCACAAGACACCGTGACAGATACTTCGCAAAACCCATTTCTCCATGTTGTCACTGGGACACCTGGGATGGGAAAAACGGCCAGTCGATATCCGTTCATCACGTTGTTGATGAGTTTCGGAGTCGAGGTGTGATTCTTTTTCAGCGATTCAGTTGTTTTTAGACAGTCAAAACGCAGAGAGCGGGTGAATATTCTTTTGTGTTCCTCCGAACAAACAAGACGATGGCTAACACGGGGAGAGTGACCTGTCGGGTTTCAGACGGGCAAGAGATTCATCTTGATGTCCAAACCTATCTTTATTATTACGACGTCATTATGTATCCCTCCGACCAAGAACCCAATTCACAATCCACATCAACATCCGACTCGCCCCCACAAAAAAAGAAAAGAGTGATTTACACACCGAAAGGACTCGAAGATGCTGGCGCTGTACGCCTGGGGCAACTGATTGTCCCAAGTGTGGAATGCTTCCCTCACTTCCTCCGCCTCATGATTGGGAAGACGACTCATGTCATCAAGACCCCAAAACCAACAGATTCTGATATCACGGTGACAGGGCCATCGCTTCTCAAGAAGTTCTCAGTCATTGCTGGTGGTTCAACATTATTCTATTTCGAACGGCCAGAAGTTCTGAACGAACCGCTCGACGTTGTGGACGACCCGCTTTCCTTATCATCAGATGGTCGTATGACAGTCAGCGCACATTCAACGATCAGCAAAGGGTCGCTTCTTCACGCAATTCCGGTCAAAGAGGTTGAGTCGCCTCAACCCGGTCAAAATCCGCAACCTCAGACGATACAGGTGGACACACAACCATATTATGTTCAGGAAGATCTCTACGTGTACCCTCCTTCAAGGATAGCAGAAGGTTCGATTCTGACTCGACCTGAAAAGAAATCGGTACAAATTCCTCCTGATGGGATGACACCACTCGGAGGTGACTTCAGAATCGAAGAAGGTTCGATCATCAAAGCGAGATCGACGTTAACTCCTAAATCGTTTCTCGTTCATGGCTATTCAATACAGAACAAACTAGAAGACACAGGATGGCATATCATCGACGAGTTTGTGTTCTTTTTCGTCATCGTTCTCAGTCTCGCAGTCTCAGACACCACAAACATACCATTCGACAACCATTGTGTCCTCTTCTCTTCACCGGATGGGTCGAGATGGGACACAACGAACCCTCAGACGAAAGACAAACAATATTTCATCGCTGAATATGTTGTTCCAAAGTTCTCACTCCAGGAAGAGGCAGCACTTCTCAACACGATGTACGAGCTCTCATCGTTGTTTGCCGCAGACAGGGACGAACATGAAAAGGCGCTTCGAATGTTTTCGTTCGTTCCACGCTTCGTGCTCCAACCGATTCTGGCTCAAAAGGCATACGAGAAACTCCCCATGGATGCCCAAAATAAGGCAATCCAAGCTCGTCGAGATGAATTCTTTGGGCCGTTTGTCTCTCACAAACTCGTTCACTTCTCATGCCCGCAGTTTGACTGCCACAATTGGTACGTGCAATTTGCGACGGACGAAGCTCGGCGATTTCTCTTGGATATGTTCAATCTGCAGGCATCACGAAAGTACAATGATTTCCTCCAGTTTTTGACAAAAAATGGTGATTTCATCCAACGCAATGGAGCTCTCTTCCACAGCTTTGTTTTGGATGCGATCGCAGGCGGGCTCCACATCTCCTCTCCAACCCGATTCATCTCCAAAGAGCCTCTCGATTGTGGGCACTTCACTCTCCCAAAGACCATCGGATATTCCAACATCTATCTCCGAAGCTCGACGAACGTCCTTCGTGCGTATCTGCCAGATATCTCTGCCATCACCGAGGCACAAGTCTCGCCGTTCAAACCGGAGTACGATGCCCTCTTCAAACATGCGGTTTCCTCCCAAACGATTTCAACCGCTGAACTTGAAAGGAAGGGTGATCTCAAGAAGCCCGTACCGGGGACGATCGTGAATACTTCAACCAAGGAAAAGAAAGAACGCGGCAAACAAAAGACTAAACAACCCTCTCCCGAATCACTTTCCGAATCTGGGTCAGATTTTCTCTCCCATTCCGAGGCAGAGACTCCAGACTTCAAATGCTTCACCTACTCCCTGAACCCACTGGGCGCCAACAACGCTGGGTTTGATTCACTACTGTTATTTTTCAAAGTGCACTTCGTGCAACAGAAGATGGTTGTCGACGGGCTTTCAATCATCTTCATTCAGTCAACCCTCGCAGGAACACATAAAATCAGCCCTTCTGGGTCAAACTTAATGTTCATGTGGGTTGCTCTGCTCGCCAGCGTGTACACACTCCGGTTTGGAGTCATCTTTCCGTTCTTGTTCTTTGTGAAGAGCCCACTGGTCGAAAATGTCACCTTGGATGGTGTGAACACCACGAAGTTCTTCATGGACGAAAGGAACATTTGGGTTGTGAATGGGCACGCAAGAATTGTGGGAGAGGCTGAGCGCGCAAGAATTGTGGGAGAGGATGAGCGCACAAGAATTGCGGAAGAAGATGAGCACGCAAGAATTGTGAGAGAGAATTACGATTACATCGATCGGTTGATACTGGATTCTGTTGAGTCGCTGTTGCCCAACAGGAATCCCCACCATTTCAGGTGTTGCTTTTGTGGACTCATCCTGAAAGAGGATTTCCCGAATCATGCCTGCGAACGCCTCGATGATAGTGGGCCAGTCCAAACGTTCAATAGACGCATCACTTCACCGTGGGAGACCACTTCATCAGGAATGGGGATGGTGGGGATCTTTGACCGTCACAATCCAGAAGAAAATTGGAGGCGACTGCCTGGGGCCCGATTGATGACGAGAACTGTGTATACTCTGGCGAGAGAAATCAGACAGGACACACTATCTGGCCGCAGCTTGACCGAAAAGTGTGGTGAATATGGTATTCACTTGAATTATTCCGCAAATGGGCGCATTCCGAACTCTCATGAGAATCACAACAAAATTGATCCGATAGACATTGTGCTCATCGCACCTACGGAAAAAAGGAACGATTTACACCCTCTTGAACACGATACATCAAAGCCTGAACAGGACAACAGCTCGTTTGAAGTGACGTACCAGGCACCGATTCTCAACCTGTTTTCATACTTTCCACAACGACAAGCGGTTGTCGAGATGACACTGCTGGGCCAACATTTACCACTCACCATGCTTCCACCGACGGTAGCACCCTCGCCAAACCGTCCAGGTACAGTCTATCCTCACCTGTCTCATCTTGATTCATCATGCAGAATGGTCAGTCTCTGGAGGGATAAGACCGAGATTGGGTTCGAACGTGCGAACGGGCAGCTGTGTGTGCGTGTGGGTGATTGTAGTTTACAGCCTCCCAACATGGATGTGGAACAACTGTACAAGCACAAGTGCATTCCGCTCTCTCAAATGTATGTTCCGATAGATTGTCTGCACAGTTTGCCCATCAGCCTCTACAATACACGCAGGTATCTTCCATTTGAGATCAAATGCCTCCTCGCTGCCTATACCAAAAATGAAACGTTCACTTTGAATACACTCAACCTTAGCAATTATCTGAGACATGGACAGCTCGTGTCACTGGAAGATCTGAAGACAATTTTGAGTCTGGATATCCTGAAAAAGCCAGTCCTCGCGCAGAGCTTGAGTCCTTTGCATGCTCATCGCCAAAGTCTGGGCCATCTGAGTATGAGTGATTTCCAGATGTTGTTTTCGTACGTGAATGGGTCATCTCTCATCGTTGCCAACATTCTCGAATTGTTCATGAGATATCTCCAACGTCCTGATCAGCTCACTCTTCGTGACTTGACATTCTTGGTGGATTGTTTCGAACAGAAGAATCCACAGCCATTTACTGAGGAGTATTTGGTAGCTGTTCGGAATCGGATAGAGCAAACTCGGAAATATGTGGACATACGCAGCTCTTCATTGATAGGGAGTGTGGACGGAACGCCGATATTCACCAGTTCGGAATTGGAATCAATTCACCGTCTTTCAGCATCTCTCAGCTCAACAGAACGCTTTACACTTCAGAAGACCGACGATGTCGTTGTCTCGATGATGAAAAGAAAGAAAGAAACAATTGAGGATACTCTCGAAATCATGGAAACTCTGCTCAAGAATGCCCTGAACATTGTGAACGAACAGCTTCGATATCTGGAAGAACTTTTGATTCGCGGAAGACGTATTGAGGACCTTTCCGACGCAGATCGTGCTCTCCTGTGTGGTTGGTTTGCAAGAAACCCATTGCTGGACGGAAGCCAAAAGACGAGACTGTCTCGTTTCCTCAATGCTGCTCTACAGATTCGGAGACATGTTCATCCGGGGACCGAGGACGTGCAATCTAATCCACAAGACGCCATTAATATGGTGTCTCATGAAATCAATTCTGCCGAACGTCACTTGAATGCGCTGTTCGAGATTCTCAGAGGAGATAGGCAGGTGGTGACTGAAGAACGAAACTATCTCAAAAGGGAGTTGAACAAAATCCGATCAGGCATCGTTACGCCAATCAAAACAGCGTTTAACACTCCTGACATGCGTCATCGATTCTCCTGGAAAGATCTCGCTTCTCTTCTCAGTTCTCCGAATGGCAGCGACACACCTTATTTGTCCGCCATTCGGTGCTTTTCTGATCGCTATGAAGTAACTCCAGAAGATCTTACGACCGAGACAGTCAATGACTTAACACCCCCTCTCCGCACAGTCCCAGGCACTCTGCGAAGCACTGTGATTCTCAATTATATGGACGGAGATGCTGAAATGAACTCAACGCCTGAGCCTGACGAGAAACGAAATTTTGAAGTCAAACGCACACCTGAAGAAGACAAGCGTTTCTGAAGTTATCTCGACATCCAACTCTGAACACAAACCATTTTCTTTTAGATTCATTCACTTCGCTGAGAATTCGACATTCATTCACAACTCCTTTCAACGATAGTGAAGTTTTGGAAAAGTGGTTCGAGGGCTGACTTTTTCAAGTTTTCAGTAATTTTCTCCCTTTTTTGACTTTTGGTCGAACTTCGAGATATGGGACACAAGAAGGTGTTCTGTCCATGTCATTTTGTTCGACCGCTTGGCTGGGATAGGATCGAGTCCTTCGACAGACATGTCAAGTGGAATGAAATTGACAATCAATGGTATCGTCTTCTTCTCAATCCTTTGTTCATCGAAATCATCACGTCCTTTCCTCTCTTTCTCCTCTGTCACACCTCACTCCAACATCCCTTCATTCTCTCTGACAAGACCGAGATAATGGATTGATACTGGAATGCACATGAATGAATAAGATGAGTCGGCGGTCATGGAAATGTCAGAAACAACTGGTAAAGATTCTATTTCAACACAAGTCCACAATTCAAAGGCAGACCCAGTGTGACAGTTTCGAGGAACAATCCTGTTCGCCACAACGACTGCTCCTGCTGATTGGCCTGCTGAGTCCAAATCTTCCGATATTTGCTCAAAGAAAGACGACCTTCAGCATCGCTTCCTTTCGAAAGGAAGCGATGGAGCTGTTGTTTCCTCAAACCAGCTTCCGTCCAAGTTCAATCTTGTCACACCCTCTCCACGATCAACAACGGCCGCTCCGTTCTGTGAATTGTTGTTGAGTCCACAACAGTCGATGAGCAGGCATGAAAGAAGGTCGACATCTGACCGACGAGCGATTGATGCTGTTCGGATGAAGCTGATCGAGCTGATCGACCGTGTCCATCCGAGTCTGACTAACCTGTCCGAAACGCTTACACTTTCCCAAAATGTGTATCTGACAATCTCGAGTTTTGTTTGTGCTTTGGGCAGTCGAGGGCAGTTCGGAGTCAGACAGCGAGAATGTTGATGCGGGATTCTTTGCAGCGAACTCAATCAACGATGGGTTTTGTGTGGTGATGGTTGACAAGACGAACTTTGAAATGGCGAGATGGAAATTGGAGCTATTCTCAGAAGTTGAGATCAGCTTGACAGAATCAGAAAACGTGATGTTTCCGAGTGAAATGGAATCGATGGAGCACGTTCCGCTTGTCATGGCAATCAATCCCATCCCGATATCATCTCCATCGCGATCGAAGAGACGAACAGCCGACACAACCCAATCGCCCCACCCTCCAATCAAGAACACAGATTGTGTGTTTCTCGAGCGTTCAAGAGTGTCCTGAACGGCCAATTGATCGTTCCTGTTCCGCAAACATCTGATCTCCAGTGTACTCTCAATCGAGATGCATCCTCCATATAGCTCGCCCATCGAGTGTGAGAATGATCGTGTCTCCTTCGACATTCAGAGGGAGATGATCTTCGTCGATCCGGGCTGGTTCGTCCGGAGTGCAGAGAGACAGACCAGTGCAGGAAATGGAGACCAATGGAGGGTCCTTCTGTGTCGCAGAGAGACGGTCATACGAAGTGCCCAATTTCACGGGATCTGTCCAATCGAGTGCGAGTTCTGCTGACACTCCGCGACTTGCCAATTCAGGCACAACTTCAATGTCCTCATCGGGACCATCCAACTTCACAACAAACACGACATCTTGAGAAGGTCTTCACCAAGAAGGACAAGACGGAAAGTTGGGTGAGAGGACGTGTCATGCACAAGAGAACTCAGCTGCTGACAGAACTGGAGGTTGCGGGACACGGAAGAGAACCCTTCCATCAAACGCAGTTTGGCGACTCACAACAAAGCATTGTGTGATCTCGTATCGTTTCGCTCGTTGGAGTTCAGGGATCGACAGTCGTTGTGAGAGTGTACTTCGTCTCCCCTTCCGCCGCAGAGAAACAGTCGCTCAATGTGAGCATGGTTCCATTTCGGACATCATCGTCACTTTCAACGAGTGTTACAATGAACCCTTCTGACACTGGGAAGCCCAGACCTGTGATTGCCAGATGGAGAACATCAAAATTGTCGAGTTTCGGCGCACAGGACGCAGATTGGAGAAGAGAAGGAATTTGGAATGTTGGTGAAGAGTGTGATACGATGAAAGAAAACGATGCCAATGACAACACTGCGTATGACCCGGCAAACAAAAGGGCTATTGGTGACGCAGCCCGCGCGATGACTTCGCCCAGTTCGCGTCTTTGATTTCAGGTCGATCACTCATGCCAACAGACTGTCCGCCTACTACATGAAACACAACATGGTTCTCTGTAGTATTATCAGAGATTCTCATCCTTTAACTTGATCCAAGAGCACTCTGAAACTTGTTTTAATTGACCTCCAAACAATTTCGGGGAAGATTGCTGCTCGGGAAGTCGCGGTTTGAATTTACATAAGATCGACCCACATGATTTTTCTTTTCAACATTTTCTTTCCTTTTGATGATATCTTCAATTTCGAGACAAAATCAGAATGCTCTACCAAAATCTCCTCTGTCTTTGAGAACACGTTCCACTCATTTGACTCCCCGGCGCCAAGGGTCACACCAATCTCCAACGAAGTCTCCACTCGGTTGGTAATCTTTTTATTTCGATTCTATCTCAAATTTTTTCAGCATTTGATCGTAGATTGTCTCCATTGGATCTTTCTCAAGACGAAATCGCTGCACAATTCAACAATGAACTCTCCTCCCTCTTGATTGATTCAAACTCCCTGGGTGCCAGTCAGTCATCTGCCCATCTTCACAGTTCGGGACATATCTCAGGATCAGAGATTGTCCAAGACATTGATACTCCTCACTTCGATGAGTACTGCACCAAATTGACAAAACAGATGGATTTACTCCTTAACACACCTCGGAATATTACAATCGCTTCAGACATTCTCAAACACGATTCAAATGAAGCTGCTGATCGACACCTCGACACCATCCTGATTTCAGGTGCACTTGAACAAACAACTCATCAACACAAACAGGCTTTCAATCTTCAGAAACTAAATGCCATGAATCCTCTCCAGTCTCACAGTGTTCACTCACCAAGGGATAAACCCAAAAAAGTATTAAACAGGGAGCAGAAGCGTATTGAGAAGTTCCGCGAACAAGTCAAAATCAACGAACAGATGCAACTGCGTGCAGCACGAAAATTGGCCGGAAAACTGCTTCCACAATTTGAACAGCCCGAAGAGGTACCTATTCCGGCTCTCCGTGCAGCAACACGCGATAATATCCGAGAGATGACATCGAATGAAGTTCTGGAGTCGATCACAAATGATCTTCTGGATGTTCCAATCGAACCTCCCCTCATTCGCTCTCCCCCACCCTCCACAACACGCACTCCTCGTGGGACCTCTCGCCAACAGACTACCCCGCGGAACAACACTCTCAAAAGCACCTCTCGCACACTTCACACTCAACGCTCGCAATCGTCGGCTGAAGAGAGACACAGGCCATCATCACTGATGCCATCACCTCTCTCGACAGCACGCTCGCCCACAGCAGTCTCCCCACTCAACACATTCCGCGCGCAAACGTCTCTCTCCAACCGCCAGACCAGCCGCTCTCCTTCACTCCTCCTCAGCCCCCTCTCCCCGCCCCAGCCGAGCCCCAACCAGACACAGTTTCCGCTCTCGAGCACCATCCCCCCGCCTCCCAAGCGCCACGTCGTCCCCCCTCTCTTCCCCCTCACCCCCGGCTTCCTCGACACGCACCTCGCCCACATCGGCGACGTCGTCAGCACCAACAAGCAGATGATGACACAGCGCGAGGCCACTCTCCGCGAGCGTTTCTATCCTCCCTCCAGCCCCCGCTGGATCCGATTCCACGAACGCCCTGCCCGCACCGCGCGCATGCCCACATACACAGAGCGGACGCAGCTGGTGAAGTGGATGATTGTGGTTCGCAGCGTGTCGTTCGTCGCCGTTCTCAGCGACGGACTGTTCGAACACCGCGCGAAGCACAGAGTGGCCGACCAGATTGAAGACGTGCGGGCAGAAATGGAAGAAGAACAGGCCGAGCAGGAGCGTGTGCAGAAGATGGAAGAAGTGCTGACTGCTGCAGACGTGATCATGCGGTTTGGGTTTGTTTACTTTCATCGTCTTCAGAACACTCGGCCAGCTGGCCATGCACTTCCACCACTCCCAACGCGAGGAGAACTCGCGCATCATTCGGAAGACGTGTGTGTACTCGCGCGCGCAGCTCCGCCTTCGAATCCGTGTCCTGCAGTTCCGTCGACTGAGTGTGTCCTCATCTTCTTTCATCTTCCCCTCGGCCAAGTCATGAAAGGACAGAAGATCGCCAAGCACTTCACAGTCTCGAATCGCAACCGTCTTCTTGTGCTGCTTGAAATGGTGTGCCTCTCTCTCCTTCGGTCACCCTCTCCTCTCTCCTTCATTCTCCCCTTCTCTCCTTCGTTCATCTTCCTCTTCTCTCTCCTTCATTCATCCTCTTCTCTCTTTCGTTCGTCTTTCATCCTCCCCTCTCGCAGTGGGACCAGGAGGAAGAACAACTCATCCGCTCTCGTGACACCTCAACCAATCAACAGTCCAAGCGACCAAACCGCAGGCTGCACAACCCGAAGAAGTTCCAGCCAGCCCGCTCGCCGTCCATGTTCGACGTGGTTGTGCAGGAGACGCTTCGGAACGACCGCATCCTCAACCAGACCATCCCCGCCCTGCAGGCCGAGATTCTGTGGAACAACCAGCTGGACCCCAAATACCTGGCGATGATCAACGCCACACAGCCAGCAGTCGACGTGTCCCAGCGCGGGAAGCAGAAAGAGACGAAGACGGCGAAGAAGACAGTCTCACCGTTGGGAGACCTGCATCCGATCAGCGATATCTTTCAGTTTGTGAGTGCGTCGTTCAACGCCGTCGAGCAGAACAGGCAGCGGAAGGCCGACGGGCAGGACGAGGAGGACGACGACCTCGACGACAGCGACATCCCCGCCGTGTTCGATCAGAATGCGAAGAACGCAGCGAGCATCGTCGACGCTTTCATCAACGCGACGTCGCCGAAGATGGCCAAGACAGCCACTCTCCACAAGTCGAAGACACTGCGGGCAGCACGCATGCAGTCGCAGCTCAAAATGACCCAGGCCTCCCTTCAGAAATCCCCGTCAGCCCTCTCCCGCGTTGACTCCCACTCCCATCTCGTCCAGTTTCTGATGCCGACTGTGCTGTCGGATCAGAAGACACAGACAACCTCGTCTGCCGCCTCGTCTTCTTCGGTGTCCGCTGAGCGCACGTCGCGGGTGCCTCTCTTCATCCGCAACGAACTTCTCACCACACGTCTCATTGTCTTTCGGCACACTCTCGTCCGCCTCCAGCTCGAGAAGAAGGTCAACCACGCGTTCTTTCCAATGTTTCAGTATTTCAAGCATGCCATGCGTGGCATTGTCCTGAACGGAATGCAGTTAACAATTGAACATCATGCGAACAACGACGATAAGTGACTTCTTCCGGACGATGTCTTCTTTTGAGAGGAGTTTGTTTTCAGAAAAGAAGAGCCAATATAATGAAATGAAAATCAAGATCCACAGAATGAAATTAGACGCGAGTGTTCTGAAAAATATTGAAGAGAGATGTGTGCATACTCGATCTTTGAAGAGATTATGGAACTTTGTCAGATGAGTCGTGAAGACCCAAATGATAGCAATAATCTGCGCAACACAAAGGAATAATATTCGCTTTCGAGACTTGTCAGTAACTGATTTACATGTAAATGTTTTCGTATCATTCGTTGATGACAAAAAATTGACACACTAATTCTCCGAAACCTTTCTTGAGTTTTAAGGTGAAACTGTTCTGCAATAACGTGATCAAGGTCGGAAATCATTCTGAAATATCCGACTTCAAGATCTGAGTAAGAGTCCTTGTCATCTAAGCAGAATATGAGATCAGATTTTGACGTGACGAAAGAAAACAAACATTCCAGAAGTTGTCTATCAACAATACTCCTGTCAAGATGAAATACAACTTTTTTCGTTGCGTATGCAGCCGTTGAATAGAATGAGAACTGATAGATCCCAGAAACAGGAGCTTCGATGCTGAATCGCTCTTCATTCTGTGAACTTGTTGCTAGTTGGGTTCCATTTGGAGAGAGAACCTGTGAAGAGACAGATGATGAGTGCTTATGCGAAATGAAATCAAGGATACAGTAAAATCGATGAGCATGTTCCCACCTTTGAGTACTTTGTAATGTCCAGATATTTCAGCCCCTTCAGTAAAATACTCAAACCAATTATAACGGTCGGAAGGCTCAGCAGTGAATAAATAAGCGGAAGATGTCCAGAGAAGGACAACGAAGATGTTGAGCATGTTTGAGCGTGTGAAAATGATGAATGGGTTAACTCACTGTATTACAGGAAAATACTGTTCATATCATTGAAAAAATGATTAAAAGATCTCTAATAACCGAAATAACGTATTCAAAAAGACAATTAATCGAGCAGGACAGACATCCCATTACAGGGAATGCTGAAGTCGCCTTCCTCAACCAAGAAGCTTACTCCTTTCATTAGCACTTTCTCTCCCGGGAGTACTCCAACACGAAGACGTCTTCAACCAGCTTCTAAACCACTACATGTCATTGTCACACCACTTTTAGCATCGCCAGACAAAAGTCAAGATTCTGTCGAAACCTTCACGTTTATCGAATTCATTGAGAAACTGAAGACACTCAATTATCTTAATGGTGACGATCACCGTTATTTTGATTTATACACAAGCTTATCAACAGAGAAAAGAGATGCTCTCAGAACTCACTTCTCAATCAACAGCTCCTTCAGAGAACAGGAAGAAAAGATAATAGAATTTCTCGTAAAACAGACTTCGAACGATTTTCCGAACAAAGAGGAACCAGGCGATCATATATCCCAGCCAGATTCAGATTCAGACCAACAATCACCACCACCAACCAATTTAGATGATTCAACTCAACAAAACAAATCAACAGATCAACACATAGACAAATCACCTGCTCTAGAACAATTTGTGGAATCAGATGGAAGTATTGATTTATCTGAAGATGAAATGGAACACATCGCTGAGAATGATGTGAATGAGACTGACACAGAAGAAAAGAGTTCGAAAATTGAAGAAGATGCCAAGCAAATTGAAGAAATTGCCCAAGACAAAACAGGACACAGAGATGAAGACGAGATCATTGACCAAAGAGATGAAGAGAAGGAAAGTGAAGGGGATATGAAAGATAATGGCCAAACAGAGGTTTCTGCAGAGTTGAAAGATAGCACCGATGCAGTTGAAGAGACAGAAGAAAGGAAGGAAGAGAATTTGGTTCCGATCAGCACAAAAGACGAAGAACCAGCATCGACAAGCTCTGACTCCGATTCGAGCTCGAGTACGAGTTCGAGCGATTCGTCATCAAGCTCGTCAAGTGACTCGTCAAAGAAGAAAAAGAAGAAGGACAAAAAGAAACAGAAGAAGAGAAGAAAGGAGAAGGGAGAATCAGGAGATGGCGAGGAGAAGAAAGAGGAGCAAGGGACAGAAGAGCCACAGCCTGCGTCCCCTTCAAAAGAGGCACAGGACGAGATTCCAGCCGAAGAAAAGAAGGAGGAAGCCCCGCCTGAAGAATCGCAGGTGGAGAAGAACGAGGAGCCAGAAGCGGAAGGACAGCAGGCGGAAGACACTCCGACAGAGGAAGACCAGAAGGAGGAGCAGACACAACCAGAGGACTCACAAGAGACCATCGAACAACCTCAGCAAGAGACAAGTGAAGCTCCTGTGGAACGCGCTGGCGACGACACTCCAGTGGAATCTGTCCAAGAAGAGAAGAAGGAAGGCGATGAAACAAAAGAAGAGGCTCCAGTTGAGGAGGAAGAAAAGAAGGAAGACGATACAACCGGAACTGACACACAAGCAGACGCCGAGTCTGAAGAAAAGAAAGAAGAGCCACAACCTGCGGCGAGTGTGGAATCTGAGAAACAGGACGAAAACGAAGAGGCAAAGGAGGAGGAAATTGAAGATGCGGACAGGCTGCAGGGAGGAGGCGATGCAGACTCGGAGTCAGAAAGTGACCAGACAGCAGAACCAGACGAGGATGAGGCAAAGAAAGAAGGCGAAACCGATAAGGACGAAGAGAAAGCAGATGGAACAGGCGAGGGCGAAGAGAAAGACGCTGAGCTTCCATCCGAAGAACATGACTCCATTCCAACACAGCAGGAGAACGAACAAAAGGAAGACAAATCAGAAGAAGTGAATGGAGAAGGAGAGAGAGAGGATGAGAAGGAAGAAGAGAAGACAGAGGAAGTCGAGGGCACTGGACACGATGAAGGGAAGGCTGAAGAGGACGAGCAGAAAGAGCAGGAAAAGCAAGATGCTCTGAATGAAGAGAGTGCTGTGGAAGGCGAGGGAACAGAAGGCGGTGAACGAAAGGAAGATACACAGGGAAACCAGGAAGAGAAGAGCGAGAAAGCGGAACAAAGTGACGATCTCGAAGAAGAGAGGTTGTCGGAAGACGAGAAGGGCGATGAAAGGGCCAAGCAAGAAGAGCAGGACGAAAGCAAGGAGACCGAGGGTGTCGTCGGAGAGGCGAAGAACGATGAAGAGGCAACCGAACAGACTCAAACACAGCCCGACGAGACAGCGGATGGGCACGATGAAGCTCAGTCGACGAAGCCACCCTCCGAAAAGAGCAGTGTCAAGTCACACAAAGACAGTTCGGAACAGGTCGGGGAGAAGGAGGATGCTGAACAAGACTCTCAAGCAGAAGAGAAGGACGAAAAGACAGCCAGCACCGACGTCGAGGAAGAGAAGCTGATGGCAGGCGAAGACAACAACGCCCTCAGCACAACGCAAGCCGAGCAGAACGAGGAAGACTCCAACGGCGAGGACGCTGAAGAGGCAGTCCCCACGTTCTTCATGGACGACGAGTGGGACCAGGACGAGGTGGAGCAGACATGCAACGAGTACTGCCAGCTGGTTCCGAACGCCGAAGTTGTGGCGATGGAAGAGCTGGTGAAGAAGGAAGGTGATGAAGACGCGCAGGAGACGCAGGAAGAGAAGAGCGAGAATCCAGAAAACACCGAACAACCAACACACGACGACATGGACGCAGTGAGCACAAAGAAGGACGAGATGGAACAGGCAGAAGCCAGGAAGGAAGACCCAGCCAAGCCTCAAAGTGAGGACGAGAGCCAAGCGAGGCAGACGGTGAAGGCGCTGAAGATGGTGAAGAACAGCCACGCGGTGCTCCTCTGCATGATATGGCCGTCCTTCGTTCCCACCGAGCAGGCTGGCGAAGACTCCGCCGACTCCTCCAAAGCCGATCCGTCAGTCGCACCTGCGCGGGCTGTCGCAGAGTGGCTGGCGATCAACCTGCTCGACAGAAAGAATGCACACAAACTGACCACGCCGCATCCCCCGAAGAACACGTTTGTGCTGCAGGCACTCGACGAGATGTGGAAACAGCGCATCAACGTTGAAAAGCAGCGGAGCAAGGACAAGCTCCACAAAGAGCTGATGGCCGAGCAGGACCGGCAGATGGGACGAGACAAGCAGAGACCGAAGACTGCCCGTCCGAAGCGGAAAGAAACACGCTCCGAAGCGAGCTCAGTGCACTCCCACTCGACGTCCAGGACGGCCGAGCAGAAAGAGCGGAGGGAGAAGGTGCAGCGGGAAAGGGGGTTCTGGAGTGTGGAGAACAGGGTGAAGACGGCGCAGCAGAAGAGAGAGCAGAAGCGGCAGGAGGAGCTGAAGACGCAGCAGGAGTTGGAGAGGAAGCTGTTTGGCACTGCCGCCCCTCCCACCGACTTCGACAGCGAGCTGCAGGCAAAACGCGCCGAGTCGGACAAGCACGCTGGGGAAGTTCTGAGCCAGCTGAAGGAACAGCGGAAAGGGAAGCCCATCCACGACCCCCTCGCGCACCCCGCCACACCCGACCCTCATTCGGACTCGCAGGGCACTCCAACAGCGACTCCCAAGCGGATGTCGAAGAGGACGCCGAGCTGGGTGAACAGGCTGAGCGAGAAGAGGCCGCGGCAGGAGGAGGAGAAGAGCGAGCTGGCCCAGTCGCTCTCGCTCAGCCGGCGGGGGGCGGGGAAGACGTCGTTCGTGTCCACTCCGATCCTCACCGACCGCTACTCCATCCAAACACGCACCGACCAGAAGGCCATCGAGTTCCAGCCCGACAGCACGTGGAAAGAGAGCCCCTCGCAGACACGGCGGTCGCAGCGGGCGGAGGGGAAGGAGGACGCGGCGCCGGCAGACGCGGGGTACCGCTCGATCCGCCGCAGAGAGGGCTGCATGCGAGCGGACCAGCGACAAGGGAAGAAGGGGCAGCGGGAGGAGGACGACAGGAAGGAGGACAAGCCCATCAAGGGGTACACAGAGAGTGTGCTGAGAGTGAAGCGGGCACGCGAGGAGCGAGCAGAACGAGAGGCTCGTCTGTCGTCGCCGCTCGCCACGCCTCGCTCTGCGCCGAGGCCGTTCAGCTTTGGCGATGGGACTGTGCGACGAGGGCCTCCTGCGAAAGACGCTGGCCGAGGGGAGGAGGTGCTGGCGACGAACTTCGAGGTGCGGGCAGGCAAGCACGCGCTTGTCCGGCTGTTCGAGAACGACAAGATCGACGACGTTGTGCGCGACATGACAAGTGTGTGGTCCATCAACAAGGCCACACAAGCCTACCTACGAGAGTACTTGGAAACTGCGAAAGAGGAGTGGCTGCAGCAGAGACAAAGCCAGATTGAAGAGAGCCAACCAGATGACGAACATCTAGAGGAAGAAGAGGAGGAGGAAGAGGATGAATCGGATGAAGAATCTAGCAATTCTCGTGTTCATTAATACTCCATTCTTTTAGGCGATTACATTTCAATGTTCTTTTTATTTTTTCTCCTTTTCAAGATCAAGCCATAAGTGCATAAGGTCGTTCTCATCATTGCCAAACAGCATTTGATGTAACTTAGGAACAGAAGGAATCTTTATCTGTCTCATTTATGTATGCTCTCGAAACTACTTAATCGTTGCTGTCATCTTCCGGACTTTATCTTTGCCACGAATGAATCGGCGATCACATGATTTATTTGTACTTTCCCAAAGTCCAAGAGTCCTGTCTGCATATCCAGTTACTCACTGTCTGGTTACTGAGTAACTTACCCAAAAAACAGACAACATATTTTTGTTCTTTTCATTGTTTTTGCACGATCTTTTTGATACATTAATTGCACGTTTTCTCTCTCATTATCAGCAGCCACATGGTACCAATCCGATATTTTGACTTTCAGTTGTGCTTATTTGTGCTTTCTTCTTTCATTATCTTCACTATCATCGTCCCAATGATCTTTACACCATTTCACAACATCCACAGATATTTTTCGTTCAGGATGTTTCTCACATCAAATTTGGGTTTTATCATGCATTTTTTTTCTCCGACACAATTTCGAAAGGCCTTTTCGATAGTGAAAATTCCCGATTCATGGTCCCATTAGTATTTGTTCTTGGCATTTGAAATGGCAAGTCTGTAGTTTTCTCATTTCATGTAACTCTCATCACTTTCATCCTCTCTTTTTAATCCTTTTCCTCATGACGCTTAGCCGAAAAGCGAAAGATGCATGGTGTCGTGACAATCTACACGATTGGCCTCGCTGTCATATTTGTCGTCCTCTTTATCATTGGAATTGTTGGAGCTGCGATTACAAAATCTTTTGCTGCTCTCTCTGTTGGCCTCATCATCCTTTCTCTCCTGGGTATTTGCTTCTGTGCACTCGGATTCCTGGGACTTCAATTCAGCAATAAATCACTCCCACTCATGAAATACTACATCCCCACATACTTTGGAGGCATCATCGCTCTCCATGTCATGTTCATGTTCATCTGCTTCGCTGCTTTTGGAATCAGCCCGTCTCTGTCGTTTATTCCCACGATGGAGATCGACGAGATCACCAAAATTTTCAAAGGAATCAAACCACAAGACTTGCTCACCATTGTTGACTATGTTGCCAAGATTCAGAAGGGAATGACACTCGTTGCCGTTTTCGCTTTGGTCGTTTCGCTCCTCTGTCTGGGACAGGTCGCCCTCTTCTTCTTCTACTTGAAGATGGACCGCTTCTTGGAGGTTTGATATTTCACACCCTTCTTCATTTGTTCAGCTCTTCATGGCATCCAGTTCGATCCTCGTTCTGATCCTTGGCCTCTTCATATCAATCTTCCTCCTGGTTGTCCAGCCATACAATATGAAGTTTGGCGGTGTCACCATCTTCCCATCCTGGATTTATGTCATTGTCATCGTATTTGGCTTCATCATGTCAGCAGTTGGTGGATGTGGACTCTTCGCCACTTTCTTCGGGAAAACACACAAAATTGTGTCCATCATCTACCTTGTCGCCACACTGACGCTGACTCTTGTCTTCCTCATTCTCTTCATCATCTCACTCTGCATCCAAGGGCCGTATGTCAAAACGATGGAAAACATGTGCAACGCCGACCCATCAGTTGAGCCTGAGGTGGATTGCAACAAGATTCTTTCAAGGCTGAAGGTCAACACCTGTGGCTACATCACTGACCCAGATAAGAAGCAGCAATGCGAAAACAGCGTGAACATCCAAACTGTCACAACCCACGCCAAGAACATGATCCGCGGATACTTGGGTCTTCTCTGTATGTCTTTCCGTGATTTCGCCTCATCTCTTCAGCCTGGATCCTGATATACCTTACCATCTTCTTGGGCGCTGTCATCGCTTGCACCGCCCTCAACGCCTTCAGAAAGACCCCAGACTCCATCCGCTACGACAATCTTGGTGACGATGCACCCACAATTGTCGAGTAATCTTATATTCTCATTAATTGATCACATTTCATCCCCATTCTGCTGTCAAGTTTATCACACCATCGTCTCTTCAAGGAGCCTTTTGACAGATGCAAAGCCAAAAAAAATACGTCATCTGATGAACAAAAGATAATTACTCGAAAGAAAGAGGATAAAAGGTGGCTGTAGGATGCGGTGGAGGACGATCACGATGGCTTGGCTGATTGGCGGCACATGCGAAGTCCTCGTGTGCCCCACTCCAAGCTCTGGGCTTCACTGCCCACTGGGAAATCAAATTGATTGAGAACTTTCCCGACAGAGAGAGGACTGAGAGAAGAACGACGATGTGAAGAAGAGGAGAGAACACACTTCTCTCGGAAGGGCGATGCGACACGATGGCACGGCTTGTCCACTTTGATCTCGGGGATGTCGTCCAGCCGGTCCCACATTCTGAAGTTGACAGACTGCCGCGTGGGCTTCGCCTTCTCTGGCTTGGCGTGGGAGGAGCCGGGGTGTGCGGTGCGTTGGAGGCGCTGGGAGAGCTTCTTCGGGTTGGGGGCCGCACGCGACCCTTCGCTGGTGGTTGTGGCAGTGACAGACTCGGCCTCCTTCCCCGTGCGGATCTGCGCCCAGTCGATGACGTAGCTCTTCCGCATGCCTGGTGGGCTCTGCGGGATCTGGATGTCGTAGTCGAGCGCGGGCAGGTACATCGCCGACTGCTGGCTGGCGGGGTGGGACGCGGCTGGCCGGACACGCGACGGAGAGGTGACCAGCTGGCGTTGGGGCTGGATGTTGGTGCGGTGGCGGAAGGGGGAGATGATGAGGGGCTTGGTGGCCTTGAAGTGGCTGTGCGGGGAGTAGTCCAGGTTCTCCTCTTGCTTGATGACGTAGTCTGCGTTGGAGAGCGGGTCCTTCATCGGATTGATGGAGCGGTATGTGACGTGCACGTCGGCGTCTGGATCGAGCTTTCCCGAACGTGCTCTGGTCTGTGACTTGTAGGTGGAACTGGCCATTGTTGTTTGAGATGGGATTGTCATGCTGTGAGACATTGGGTTGCTCGATTGCGACCTCGAGCGATTCTGCGTCTTAAAAGGAGATAGCTGGAGGGTTGTCGAAGTTCGAAGGAAATCCTCGTATTCAGTATCACGATTTCTCCTGATATTTCGACTTTTTCGATCAACAGATTGTGAAATGTCTTCCTGAATGCGTTGGAAAACTGAAGAATCCCAACTTTGGTGGAGAGACTGCGCTATCAATTAAAAAGTAGAAAAATACGGAAGCTTTAGCTCTGCTCATAGTGTCAAATCTTGTAGCTGTCTCACGAGCTCTTGGAATGAGTCGTTTGTGCTCATCGAGCAAATTCGTGTAAAACTGTTGAAATCGTGCATCATTTCTTTCTTTTCGTTCTTCTTCTCGTTCCTTGGAAGAACTAATATATGAAAAGAAGATTCAAACAAGAACTCCATCATAGAACCGTTTAAATTTTTCCTCTTCTTGTTCTCTCCGTTCTTGCGTCAGAGATATTTGATCATCTCTGTAGCTATGCTTTAATTGAGGTGTTACGGAACGTCTTGGTCGATTTCCAACTTCACGCTACGAGTTTAGCGAGAAGTAAAACGATGAAAAGCGATGTGAAGAAAAGGGTGGACAAACAGGGCTCATTCGGAAATTATCATTGGATAGTTGCGAGAGAACATCTGATTTGTGTACTGTGATGGACATGAAAGGATATCGCGCGAAAAAAAGGAATGTCAACAGAATGAATACAAATGTGGGATTGCCTCCATCTCAACCGATCAACAGGAAAAAAGTTCCAACCACATCTCGAAAAAAATGCAGACAGTTCGAACAAAAGCATAAAAATGAAAAAAAGCGCACTGAGCAGGATTTGAACCTACGCGGGGGAACCCCAGCAGATTTCGAGTCTGTCGCCTTAACCACTCGGCCATCAGTGCCCGCCGTTTTGAACAAAATTTTTATATTTACAGGGCTCATTGCTCTCATCTGACAATCGCTCGCAACAGAGAGGAGACCTGACACGACATGACGCGAAATGGAATTAGAAGAATAGTTCGTCATTTTTGATGTTATCCGACCATGACTTCCGGCAACAGACAATATTCAACGAATCGATTTGATGATCCAGATGGAGTACACGATGCCTGAACAACGTTTCCTCAGTTTATCAATGACTGAGAAAAAGTTGCCACAAGACCAGATAGTTTATGTCAGAGATTGCTGATATCTCTTCGCTCGGAGTGTTTCCGGACAGGTTGCATGAATGATCAAGTTCGAACCACCGACGCAACCACCGAATCCACAATTTTCATTTCTGCCTAACTGTCGATAAACACCAGACCGACCCACTCAAACGGAGATTAATGCAGTCCCGCGGGATATCATTGCTTCGATTCAGCAGACTTCAAGTTAGATTTGCCAAAGTCACAACTGGAAAGGACAAATTCTTGATGATACTTGTTCGATTGGGGAAGGCACATTCTGAATGCTGACAGCATGCACACTCGGCCCAGCTGCGAGAGATGCATTCATTGATGTAATGAACATAATCAAATATCGGACAGTCGATGCAAGTCAAAACTGCAATGACGTGACAATCAGCCATCTTCATTCATGGAAGAAGCAAAGACCCAATCAGCTCGTTCGTTCCCCACTTCGTGTTGGAACGGTACCAAGCTGATGATGCACTGACATTGGTCGCAGAAGCGGACACGCAGACTGATTTTGGTCGAAAGAAGTTCTTCGGGTCGTATGTCTCACGCGACCTCGTCCACGTCTCGTGCCCGCAATATGACTGCCACAATTGGTTTGTGCAGTTTGCGACAGACTCTGCTCGGCGATTTGTGCTGGAGATGTTCGATCTGCAGACAGCGAGGGATTTCCGCACGTTCCTCACATCAATGACCGCACATGCGGACTTCAACGAGGCCAATGGAGCTCTCTTCGGCAGCTTTGTTTTGGATGCGATCGCCGGCGGGCTCAGCATCTCCTCTCCAGTCCGACTCGTCTCCAAAGAGCCTCTCAAATGTGGGCGCTTCACTCTCCCAAAGATCATCGGAGAATCACACATCGATCTCCGATTCTCGACGAACATCCGCCGTGCGTATCTGCCCGACATCTCTTGCATCGACCGAACAAAGCTCTCTCCATTCAAACCGAACTACGACATCCTCTTCCAACATCCGATGCTCCCACACTCGACGTCGTTCGCCGAACTTGAGGATTGGGATGGTCTCGTGAAGCCCCGAATGAATACGATTGCACCCGACTCACCCAAAATGGTGGCTCAACGAACGACGACTGTAAGCCGCAAACCCAAAGTAAAGAAGGAACGAGCTACCGCAAAGAAGAACGTGCGCCCTCCAAACTCCAAATGCTTCACATACTCCCTGAACACACAGGCGGGGAATGGTGAGGGCTTTGACTCGATTCTTCTGTTCTTCAAACTCCACATCAAGGAACAAAAGTTGGTTCTGGATGCTCTTTCAGTGCTTTTTATTAAACCGACACTGGAACCATATCGTACAATCAGTTCATCAGAATCGACTCTGATGTTTCAGTGGCTTGCTCTGTTCTCCAACATCTACAGTCTCGACCAAAGTGTCATCTTTCCATTCCTCTTCTTTGTGAAGAGCGCATTTGTCGAACGATTCGCATTGGGTGGGGACAACACCACCAAATGGTTCATGGATGACAGAAACATCTGGGTTGTGAATGTGCACGCCAGAAATGTGGAAAAGGATGACGAATGCACCGAACGGTTGATTCTGGATTCTGCGATGTCGCAGTTGCCAAACACCAACCCGCATCACTTCAGGTGTTGCTTTTGTGGACTCATCTTGAAAGCAGATTTCCCGAACCATCACTGCGAGCACCTTCAAGATCGTTCTCCATTCAAATCGTCAGGACGACTCATCACTTCACCGTGGGTGGCCAATTCATCTGGAATGGGGACGATCGGGATTTTTGACCGTCCCCATCCACACGAGAATTATATCCGGAAGCCAGATCTCCACCCTCTTGCGAACGACACGTCAGCTCCTGAAGCAGACACTGACTCATTCGATGTCAAGTACGATGCACCGATTCTCACGCTTTTTTCGTACTTCCCGCCACAACCAGTCAATGTCGAGGCGACTTGGCACTGGCACATTGATCATCGCATCGGTGGAATGGGTCTGGAAGAGTCAGGAGGCGGTGATAATGCTCCTACTGAAGCAATCCACAGCGAACACTCTCATCTGCAAGGATCTTTGAGCATCCTCAGGCTGTGGATGAAGAAGAAAGCGATTGGGTTCACACAAACAGACGGAAAGTTGCGTGTCTGTGCAATTGGAAGCTCACAGCCACTCCACAACGATGTGAAGAAACTGTATGCGAACAAGTACATTCCTCTCGCTCAAATGTTTGTTCCGATGGACTGCCTGAACAGATTGCCTGTCACTCTCTACGACACACGCGCCCTCATCCCTTTTGAGATCAAGAGCCTCCTGGCTGACACTTCCTCCTCAATGAAAAGAGATCTTTCGAGTCAATTCCTCTTGAAGAATCATCTCAGATGTGGACAGCTCGTGACATTGGAAGATCTGCATGTGCTTCTTGGTCGGAAAATCATGAAAGAACCAGTCCTCGATGAATGGCTGAATCATTTGCACTCTCATTGCCGAAGCTTGTCGCGAGTCCGCATGAATGATTTTCAGCTGTTGGTCTCGTATGTGAATGGATCATCTCTCGTCGTTGCAGACATCCTCGAGTTGTGCATCAAATATCTCGAATGTCCCGATCAGCTGACTCCTCGTGACCTGACTTTCTTGGTGGCTTCTCTCAACGATAACGAAACACAGAGTGAGATTCTTTAAAAAACGAACATCGGTCGATACAATGATTAGGACAACTTTTGAGATGGATTTGAAGGAGCTGCAGTTTCGGGTGTCGCAATCACATCAAAATTTCAAGAAGGGCAACTCCTGCTTCATCGGGAGTCTGAATGGGACACCGACATTCAACGAATCGGAAATGTTAACAATTGAACAAATTGCAAAGTCGATCGGATCACCCGTACACTCCGTCCATGTGAATGCCGCCTTTGTCTCGACACTGGAAGAAACGAAGCAAAGAATTGAGGATAATCTCAAAATCATGGAAACAGTGCTCAAGAATGCCCTGAACATCGTGCAAGGACAATTTCAGCTCTTTGTCGATCATGTGATTGACAGAAAACCATTCAAGCGTTTTTTCAACGAAGCAAATTATCTCCTGCTGGATTGGGTTCGAAGAAACCCATTTTTGGATCAATCGCTGGTACTGTCGCTGATTTCTTCCCTCACTGGTGATTCACAGTTTCAGGAAACTGATCATGTGAAGACAGAGCATGTCGATTGTGGTCAACAAATTGCCATTGACCGTGCATTTGGTGAAATGCTCTCTGCAGAACAAGACCTGTGTTTGCTGTTCAAGATTCTCAGAGGAGAGGAAGAGAATGTGACAGACGAGATTCATGAGGAAGGGATGATAGTCGACGAGGATGGAGTGAAAGAGAATGTGACAGACGAGCAACGAGAGAATGAGAATGTGACAGACGAGATTCATGAGGAAGGGATGATAGTCGACGAGGATGGAGTGAAAGAGAATGTGACAGACGAGCAACGAGAGAATGAGAATGTGACAGACGAGATTCATGAGGAAGGGATGATAGTCGACGAGGATGGAGTGAAAGAGAATGTGACAGACGAGCAACGAGAGAATGAGAATGTGACAGACGAGATTCATGAGGAAGGGATGATAGTCGACGAGGATGGAGTGAAAGAGAATGTGACAGACGAGCAACGAGAGAATGAGAATGTGACAGACGAGATTCATGAGGAAGGGATGATAGTCGACGAGGATGGAGTGAAAGAGAATGTGACAGACGAGCAACGAGAGAATGAGAATGTGACAGACGAGATTCATGAGGAAGGGATGATAGTCGACGAGGATGGAGTGAAAGAGAATGTGACAGACGAGCGACGAGAGAATGAGAATGTGACAGACGAGATTCATGAGGAAGGGATGATAGTCGACGAGGATGGAGTGAAAGAGAATGTGACGGACGAGCGACGAGAGAATGAGAATGTGACAGACGAGATTCATGAGGAAGGGATGATAGTCGACGAGGATGGAGTGAAAGAGAATGTGACAGACGAGCGACGAGAGAATGAGAATGTGACAGACGAGATTCATGAGGAAGGGATGATAGTCGACGAGGATGGAGTGAAAGAGAATGTGACGGACGAGCAACGAGAGAATGAGAATGTGACAGACGAGATTCATGAGGAAGGGATGATAGTCGACGAGGATGGAGTGAAAGAGAATGTGACAGACGAGCGACGAGAGAATGAGAATGTGACAGACGAGATTCATGAGGAAGGGATGATAGTCGACGAGGATGGAGTGAAAGAGAATGTGACAGACGAGCGACGAGAGAATGAGAATGTGACAGACGAGATTCATGAGGAAGGGATGATAGTCGACGAGGATGGAGTGAAAGAGAATGTGACAGACGAGCAACGAGAGAATGAGAATGTGACAGACGAGATTCATGAGGAAGGGATGATAGTCGACGAGGATGGAGTGAAAGAGAATGTGACAGACGAGCAACGAGAGAATGAGAATGTGACAGACGAGATTCATGAGGAAGGGATGATAGTCGACGAGGATGGAGTGAAAGAGAATGTGACAGACGAGCGACGAGAGAATGAGAATGTGACAGACGAGATTCATGAGGAAGGGATGATAGTCGACGAGGATGGAGTGAAAGAGAATGTGACGGACGAGCAACGAGAGAATGAGAATGTGACAGACGAGATTCATGAGGAAGGGATGATAGTCGACGAGGATGGAGTGAAAGAGAATGTGACGGACGAGCGACGAGAGAATGAGAATGTGACAGACGAGATTCATGAGGAAGGGATGATAGTCGACGAGGATGGAGTGAAAGAGAATGTGACAGACGAGCAACGAGAGAATGAGAATGTGACAGACGAGATTCATGAGGAAGGGATGATAGTCGACGAGGATGGAGTGAAAGAGAATGTGACGGACGAGCGAAGAGAGAATGAGAATGTGACAGACGAGATTCATGAGGAAGGGATGATAGTCGACGAGGATGGAGTGAAAGAGAATGTGACGGACGAGCGAAGAGAGAATGAGAATGTGACAGACGAGATTCATGAGGAAGGGATGATAGTCGACGAGGATGGAGTGAAAGAGAATGTGACGGACGAGCGAAGAGAGAATGAGAATGTGACAGACGAGATTCATGAGGAAGGGATGATAGTCGACGAGGATGGAGTGAAAGAGAATGTGACGGACGAGCGAAGAGAGAATGAGAATGTGACAGACGAGATTCATGAGGAAGGGATGATAGTCGACGAGGATGGAGTGAAAGAGAATGTGACGGACGAGCGAAGAGAGAATGAGAATGTGACAGACGAGATTCATGAGGAAGGGATGATAGTCGACGAGGATGGAGTGAAAGAGAATGTGACGGACGAGCGAAGAGAGAATGAGAATGTGACAGACGAGATTCATGAGGAAGGGATGATAGTCGACGAGGATGGAGTGAAAGAGAATGTGACAGACGAGCAACGAGAGAATGAGAATGTGACAGACGAGATTCATGAGGAAGGGATGATAGTCGACGAGGATGGAGTGAAAGAGAATGTGACAGACGAGCAACGAGAGAATGAGAATGTGACAGACGAGATTCATGAGGAAGGGATGATAGTCGACGAGGATGGAGTGAAAGAGAATGTGACAGACGAGCGAAGAGAGAATAGAATGATGATTGGCGAAGCAGCAGTGGATGGCGTGATATTTCAAGAGGAAGAAAAGGAAGAAGTGGAAGAGATGAAGATCAAACTGGGTCAGGTGGAAGAGATACTGTCTGAAGAGAGACGAGTGGAAGAGATAAAGATGAAAGAGAGGCAAGATGAAGAGATGATGACTGAAATGAGACAAATGGAAGAGAGACTGTCTGAGGAGTGTCGAGTGGAAGAGATGAAGATGAAAGAGAAACAAGAGGAAGAGATGAAGATTAAACTGGGTCAGGTGGAAGAGATACTGTCTGAGGAGCGTCGAGTGGAAGAGAGGAAGATGAAAGAGAAACAGGAGGAAGAGATGGTGACTGAAATGAGACGAGTGGAAGAGATACTATCTGAAATGAGACGAGTGGAAGAGATGCTGACTGAAATGAGACGAGTGGAAGAGATGAAGAAAGACGAGAAATGGGTGGAACAGAAAGTGATTGCCGAAAGAAGAAAACATCGATTGTTTGTTCAGAATGCACGCAAGGAACTCATCACGAAGATGACAAGAATCCGATCGCATATCATTCTGACCATTCAAGCTGCGTTTGATGATCTTGGAAAACGGTCTGAATTGTCCTGGGCGGACCTTGCCTCTCTTCTCTGTTCTCCGAATGGCAACCAGACAGCTGTTTTGATTGCCATTCTATCCTTGGCTGGGGACTCCGAAATCAACGACACGGACAATCGCAACTTTGAGACAATCCACAGTGGAACATTCAGTAATCGATGCACCAACCACTCTGAAGCCAATCCCACTGCCGGCTATGGATTCGATCGAAATTCCTTCGTCCCGATTGATTACCGTGATGTCACTGTTCAGTCAACGCTTACACCTGCTGGACGTCGAATACTCAGCGTCACAAGGAAGGTTCAGGACAATCGGTCTGGGGGTCGTGTCAAAAGTAAATACTAAACACAAACCATTTCATTATGTGTTCTTTCACTTCGCTCTAAAATCAATGTTCATTCTCCATTTTCGGGGTATAAACAACGGGCTTTGCTAAATGTACGACTAAATTGCTAAATGTACGAACAGGGGTTGAAGGTTCAATCCCCCTCTTGAATATTTTTTGTTTTTCTTTTATTTCAAAAACTATTGCTTTCACCTTCAAGAACTGTTTGTTAAAGATAAAAGTCAATGAAGAAGGGTGTGTGAGAGGATCAAAAGATCTGGCCCATTACAGGTATGGCTCGAGGAACTGAGACCGAATTGTTCTCCCTCAATATTGCATTATTTCATTTTTCCTTCAAATTCACCAGTAAAAGTGGTCATTCTCCTTATTTTGGAAAAACACCGAGATAATCTAAAATTCTGCAAAATGAAGTGCGGGTGTTTGCGATCAATTGTCCCTTGTCCTATCGAGTGGTCCTCTGTGACTCTCGTCCAACAAACTTCGCCTCCATCATGCGTATGTTCCTCTTCTTCATTATTTTCTTCCTTGTTTGCCTTTCTAGCGCGAATGAGTTTGTGGCATTCTGATCTCACAATTGGGCAAAGATGAGTTATTGAACCCTGAAAATGGTATGACATGCTAGTTTAAGTCTTTTAACCGTATTCTTCCATTTTAGTGGTAATTGTGCCTTTTTGTATCCTTTTAGAGGATGATCGCCAAAAACAGGCAAATTTTGTCCTAATTTGGCTAGATCTGTGACAACAAACAGGACAGGGGGAATTAAATACCGACTTTGGGACTGTGGATGAATCTTCACCTTCCGCGATGGTTGAATTGGAGTCACATGAAAGATGTAAGGAAACTCGCGTATGTCCACCTACTTTGCGTCAGCCCTATCAGTCCACTGAAGGAAATCAGGATTTGACTTAATTTTTCTTATTTTGTTTCAATGCGACCTGTTTGTACCGATCTTCATTGGAAAACAAAACAGAACCACTCAAATCACAGATCAGAAGGAGAAACAAGTTCCAAATAAGCAAGATTGGACGTCCTCTTTGGAGAGAAATGCTGTTGAAGATATTATTTGTTCCTTCTAATGATTCCACATTTCACCAATCGCGATTGAATCTTTTTGCCTCAGTGTGAAGAGGACTTGGAAGAAAGAAAGGAGAAAAAGACATGAATGTGATGTGGAAGGAGTAGAAGTATAGGGAAAAGGAATAGAGACACGGTAAAGTGCAAATATCTGGTGTTTTCTGCGTTTCATTCTCGACCATCACGAAACTCCAACATAACCACATGTCAAGGTGGAAATTCATCCACAGTCCCAAAGTCGGTATTTAATTCCCCCTGTCCTGTTTGTTGTCACAGATCTAGCCAAATTAGGACAAAATTTGCCTGTTTTTGGCGATCATCCTCTAAAAGGATACAAAAAGGCACAATTACCACTAAAATGGAAGAATACGGTTAAAAGACTTAAACTAGCATGTCATACCATTTTCAGGGTTCAATAACTCATCTTTGCCCAATTGTGAGATCAGAATGCCACAAACTCATTCGCGCTAGAAAGGCAAACAAGGAAGAAAATAATGAAGAAGAGGAACATGGGCCTTGCTAAATGTACGACTAAATTGCTAAATGTACGAATGGAGCTCAAAGGTTCAATTCCCTTCTTGAGTATTTCTTGTTTTTCACTTTTGTTGGTTTGTGTTCATTGTATCGATAGAAACTGTTTTTCAAAGTGAAAAGTGATAGAGGTGAAGTGTGGATGAGATGTGAGCGATCGGGCCCATGTCGAATTGAATGATCAATCTGTGAGACAGCGGAGAGCAGATATTGCATGGGAAATGTTATGATCTCGCTTTTAGTTTGTTTTCTTTTCTCTTTCTCTCATTTTCGTCTTTATAGGCTTGCTCTGGATGCTTGGGATGACGATCACGATCGTGCTCACTTTTTCTAGAGAAATTACGATCTACGGAAACAATACTCGTGAGTATCATGCATAAAGTTTGTCTTTTTCTCGGTTTCTCTCACTGTTGTCTCTTTTCATATCTCATCTGCTTGTCAATCCCTCTGCCCAACGATCAAGTTTCAACTCCTCATTTATTCATACCAGGACTCTATCACTCTTGTTGAGAAGAATAGAGAGCTCCTTCATCTGTCTGCAATGGTTTTGGTGGTAATGCATGTGAGTGGTGATCTTTCATTCTTTTCATTGAGGTCACAACCCGAGTGGGGGAGGATGGGTGACAGACGGCGGAGGGACTGGCTGAGTCGGTGCAGAAAGTGCGCCTTCATCGTGTTGTGAGGTAGAGTTTAAGTGTTCCCGCTTTTCTGAACTTCTTTCACTTGCTGTTTCATCTTGTTGTCTCATATCTCACTCACGCTCTCCACATTGTCTCCTTCAACCACTTCCTACTCCTTCCTTTCTTCATACTCCACCAACATCATAGATGGTCTGTTCCTGGGATGCACAAGTTGATGGCGCGACTTTGGGAGTGAGTGTTGAGACAGCGATGAGAGTGGGACAAATTCACACACAATGACATTCATCCATCTTTCACACCTGGTTGGCGTGACTCACACCTCCAAATAAGTCTGGAGACAACCAAACACAAACAGAAACATAAAACGCCCTACACAGGAACAGAAAGTCTGCGCCACAGCGGCAGACGATCGCAGAGTACAGTTTGAAGAGCGGTCGGAGGGTGACGAGGGGTTGAAAATCAATCAGGAAGAGAGGGTGGTGGAACGACACTCGACAAGAGGTGGCTGGACTGGTGGAGGGCGGAGTGTGGTGGATGGAGGAGAGGAGCTTCGACGTGGGCGAGTGATCGATGAAAGGAATGAGAGGTGTGGTTGGAGTGGCTGGATTATTCTGCGAGTTTGTCGAGTGGCAGGTTTGGGTGGAAGTGAAGATGTTGAGAATGATGAGAGGAATGAAAAGTGAAGCCGAGGCGAAGAGATGGAAATGGCAGTGATTGGATTAGTACTGAAGGGGAGATATGTCGATGTGGAGAGGATCAGAGCGAGGAGATGGGTCAGGAGCTCTCATTCTCAACGGAAACTCTGACACAGCCACACTCACTCTTATTCGTTGTCGTTTCCTCCGATGTGTCTCGCCCAGCAACAAGGAAGGGGGAGCGATCCTTCCTCAAAAGGGAAAGCTTGCCATTGTTGTGTCGTCGTTCGATTCATGCTCAGCTGGCTCAGGAGGAGCAATAGCAACAGACACTTATAACTGAAATTCAGATGCTCCAACGAACGAACGAGTGAATGGGGGTTGCAGAGCATTGTGGCTGGATTTCAAAGCGGAAATCTGGACATATTCGCGGAACCCAAGTCGAAGTCACAGACAATGATGTGTATGTCGCCACAACAGGCACGAACGTGTGGAACTGTGGGGCCTCATCATATCAAAGCCAAGCCGTCACTTCCGGAACAACAAGGTCACCGAAACGATGACACTCATCCTCAGCGAGAACTCCGCCCCTCACACACTCCGGATCAACCTTCCAGTTCCCCACTTCGTGCGATGTGAGTTCATTCGATTCGTTCGTGAAAACAGACTCTGTCTCTCTCAGCCTGACTGATTCTGTCATCGCACATGATCTCACCATCACCCAGTCGCCTCTGTCTCCGATCCTCGACGGAGAAGCCATCCTGACCAATTCATTCGTGAAAGTCACTGGAGGACACTTTGTTCTGGCGAATGTGTTGATGGAAGGCTCGCTCTTCGTTGCCGATTTCTCGTCGAGTGTGATCGTCCAGAACTGAGGGATCGTCGACATCTCATCCTGTGATTTCACCTCCATCACCTCCTCTGGATCAGGTTCGGTGGTGTCATCAAAACTGCAACCAGACTCATCGCTCACACTTGATTCCGTGACTTGTGTCTCGTGCAAGTCAACCGGACAGTCTGCCTTTGGTGAAGCGGTGAGTGTGTCGATTGTTGATGGTACATTGGAAGTCAAGCCAGGAACATCCTTCGAGAAGTGTTCATCATCTGGGAATGGAGGAGCTCTGTTCATTGACATGACCGAACGAACGACAGGAACTTTCACACTGAAGAGCATTGTGTATGGGTCTGGAGAAGACGCGAATAGCTGCACTGGAAGTGGAAAAGGGACAGATCTTTTCATCGCGGCGAAGGAGGGAGATCTCGCAGTGATCAACTCAACGAGTGTGATTGGAGAATACTTGAGCACGCCTGCCTCAGAGGCAACAACATTCTCGTCGTCAGACCTGTCGAAATTTGAATTCTCTGAGACACCCCTTCAAACAAACAAGACGAGAGTGTCAATCGTCCATCTTCACTTCATCTCTCCATCTTTCGAGATTATGATGAATCTGTGTCTGATCGTGTCGAAACTAGTCACTTCGCATCTCTCCATCCCAACCACTCCTCCCTCTCCAACTTTGAACGGATATCAGCATCTTCGTTGATCAGTGCTTACCATAGTTCGTGAATCCATCAGCCACATCATTGATATTGTATTTTGGTGATTAAACCATGTTTGTGACAGCGATCTTGCTTTCATTGTCAGTGTTGGTCTGAAATTGTTTCAATCGACTACCAGCTGATTTTCAGGAGATAAAACAGAATGAAATCGAAAATAAAACTAACCATAAGAGTGATGGGAAAAAGGAATATGTGTTTGTACATCAGATTCACCAAGAACGACGATCACGAGTGCATTCACGAAAAGAAGTATCCTGAGTAAACTTTGGAAGAGAAAAATGAGAGAAAGAGAAAAGAAAACAAACTAAAAGCGAGATCATAACATTTCCCATGCAATATCTGCTCTCCGCTGTCTCACAGATTGATCATTCAATTCGACATGGGCCCGATCGCTCACATCTCATCCACACTTCACCTCTATCACTTTTCACTTTGAAAAACAGTTTCTATCGATACAATGAACACAAACCAACAAAAGTGAAAAACAAGAAATACTCAAGAAGGGAATTGAACCTTTGAGCTCCATTCGTACATTTAGCAATTTAGTCGTACATATAGTAAAGCCCAGGAACATACGCATGATGGAGGCGAAGTTTGTTGGACGAGAGTCACAGAGGACCACTCGATAGGACAAGGGACAATTGATCGCAAACACCCGCACTTCATTTTGCAGAATTTTAGATTATCTCGGTGTTTTTCCAAAATAAGGAGAATGACCACTTTTACTGGTGAATTTGAAGGAAAAATGAAATAATGCAATATTGAGGGAGAACAATTCGGTCTCAGTTCCTCGAGCCATACCTGTATTTTAATTAAGTCGAGAATGCCTGACAAAACAGAAGAGATTGTTCTGGAAAGAGGAAGTAATCTCACACATATTGTGCTTTTTCACTGGTTTTCCAACTTTGTTTCTCTCTAGAGTTCCTAAGGATCCTTATCTCACACGAAGTCGAATCATGTCAAAACAAACGAAAAGATGGAACAATCAATCGTCAGTGACAGACACCACAACGCCATCTGAGTCTACCGTATTCGCCTTCGTCGCTTCGAATCTCTTCACTCTCTCAACAGGCGACTCCAGACCTGCGCAACATCCTCACACCACGTGCGAAGGCCGACACTTCAACCTTCTATTTCGCCTTGCCGCAGATCGATGAAGATCATAGAGCGAGTGAGAGTGGGCAAGAAAGTGATGGAAGCTCGGATTCGGTTGATTCGGAGTATATGGACGGATCAGCCGCTTTAGATGATTCGAATTCAGATGTAGTCGTGAGCAAGGCAGGTGGAGAGAGCAGTGAAAAGGCTGATAATGATCAAGATGAGTCCGAATCGTCCGAAGAATCGTCAATCCGACAGTTCGAGTTTAAAGTGCGACGAAGAAAAGTGACTTAGTTGATCAGCCAGACGAGGAATTTCGAATGATCGATGGTATGAGTTTTGTTTGATTGTTCTTATTTTCAGATGAGGAAGCGTTCACGATGCTACATCAGCAACAATCGTCGCTTTTGGAGAAGTTCCAGTTCGAGACGTTCAGCTCGATCTTCAATGCATTCTTCAAGCAATCACAGGAAGTGTTCGGTGTGTCCTTCATGTTCTTCATCCTCTCTCCTCTCCTTCGTCTCCAGACAATGAAGAACAGTGCTATCCACCGATTCCCCTAACCTGACTCACTCCATCCACCTCCTCCTCCCCATCATCCAACTCAGTCACACTCGAAACTCTTCTTTCACACTTCTTCTCAATCCATCTCGTGTGTCTCTTGTCGATGACAGCTTCTTCGTTGCCACATCCAATAGTCTCACTCACTCCCTCCCCACACACACATCTGTCACTCCTCGAACCACTCACACTTCAATCTCCCCACACTCCAAAGATTCTTCGTCTGTGACTGTGTCTTTCCTATCGTCCTCTCTTTCCATCCGTTCATCGCCTGCAATAGAGATATGGCAGCAATGTGGGCGGAGTGTCTTCCGCGTGCGGAAATGGAGACAGTGCTTGGAGAGAGGGAAGGGCTGTTTGATCCGTCGCAGCATGGTCTGTTCTTCTTTTCGTCATGTCTTGTTGTCGTTCAGATCGCGTGGAGAACATCACAGGAGTCGCCAACAATCTCTTCTCGTCTCGCTTTCTCTTCGATTTGGGGGCAGTGGTGTGTCAGCTGGAGGACACAACTGTGGATGAGGTGCGAGTGTGTTCATCTCTCCTTTTTCATCTTTTCCTCTCTTCTTCTCAAGCATACCACATTCATCCGTTTGGACATCGACGCCTCCCAACTTCCCCACGTTCCATCATCTGACCCAACCCCTCCCACAACTCTCGTCCCCTTTCTCTTTCGCTGTCCAGCAAGTGTGATGTCGTTCCAATTTCCGATCCAAATCCTGTTCCATTCTTGAAAAGGGTGTTATCATCCATCCCGAACCCGACTGTTCCAACGTGTCTCCCGCAAGTCACAACTCCGCCAAAGGCTCAGCCACTATCTGGTGGCAGACACGAGTATCATGTACCCCCACCGACTCGGCCCACCTCTCAAAAACAGCCTCCGCGCTCTGACACAACGGCCCTTGCCTTACGCCATCCAAGAAGACACACACAATTCGCGCGAGGATGCGTGTGCCTTCCTTCGCTTTGTCCTGTTGTGTGCACAGGCCGTTGCGCAGTGAAAGCCGATTCGGATGGTACTGCAGCAGAAGGAGACCACACTCTGTCTGAGCGTGCTTGACTGCCACACAACTTCCATCGCCGAAAGTGCTTGAGCTGAGTACTGGTTGTTTGACGCGCTTAATGAAGAGTTTGGGAGGCCTCCACCTATTGGCACGCCACAAGCCAAGCCCAAATCTCAAACATGCCAAATCCGACACGTCTTGCTGTGCTGCTTTGTGGAGCATGCGGCCCTAATCAGTCGAAGCAGGAGTGAGGCTCGAAGAGGGATCTCACCGAACAGCAGAACGATACCAACAACAGAGGAACTCCCTCATCGTGAAAAGTTCTAAATTTGCACGAAGAACACGAAGATGCGGTAACGACGAAAGTGCTTCTATTGTGATTGGAACGCATCGAGATGTGAGTGTTGGGGTGATCAGTTGTGTCGGAGGAGAGAGTGAGTGGTGGTGGGAGCGACAACGATGTGAGTGCGAGTGTTGAGATGCTGAAGTGGGTGACATCGGAAGGCGAGCCATTCTGAGATGATAATCCCTTTTGAGGAAGACGAAGAATCTCGATGGAAAAGGTGTCAGGGTGGAGCGACGAGGAGTGAGGAACTCTCGCCGCGGAGAGATGCTCGATCATGATTGGCGACGGAGAGGAGTTGCAGTGAGGAGTCATCATTTCTCTCCTCCCATATTCGAATAATCTTCACTCCCACAAACAACACCCCTCCTATCTCCACATCCTCATCAAATTTCATTTATCTCACTTCTCCGCTTCCACAAAATCACTCACACTCACATCTGAAGACGAGGCAGCGACCAACGACAAGAAAGAGTGAGAAATCTTGAATGGTGTCGAAGAGAATGTAGGACAAGATAGCACAAAGAACGAAGGAGAAAGTGTGATGAAATTGAGAAAGACACTATCTGTGAGTGATACAGAAATAATTCAGGTCTCTGCAAGCCTTAGTTTCCCCATGGACTGCGATCACGATCGTGATCCTGTGAATGTTGATCCTGAGGAACTCTTCAGAGATAAAAATGTGAGAAAATCATAAAAAAAAGACACGATGAGCAAGGTTTTCACTTCTAAATTGAGTTAGCTCCCATCCTTGCATTGAGGGAGCGATCAATAATTGGATAATGGGCAAGATCATTCATTTCTCATGAACACGTCACAATATTGACTTATCCCTTCCAAAAACAGTTACCAACTAGGCATGGGCACCAGTCACCTGACTCAGATTTTTTGGACTGACTCATTTTCACCCATTTTTTTCATGAATTGTTTGGTGGACAAAACAAATCGTCGATTTTGTGAGATAAACTGATAGAAATATGCTCCAGAAGGTTAATTCGGTCACAATTTCTCTTCGGGACAGGATATTGAGACTCCAACAGTCAACAACACGAGTTATGGTCTGATCACATCGGCCATTCCACCAAATACATCATTCTGACTGATGAGGACATTAGAAAACAGAATGATCAAGAATGAAATGGAAGTATTTGATCTGGTGCAATACAAAGGTGAAGTGAGATGGCCGTGTTGGATGTGAGTGATCCTGTCGCATTTGTGATGAGAGTTGCTGTTGATGCTGTAAATGTGGATGTTGGTAGTCCGCTGATCAACGCGAGTGTCAGTTCAGAAGATGACGAGGGAGAGGAAGTGGTGGAGAAGGATGTGAACGAGACTGTCCCAACACTGAGAAGAGTGAACGCGGAGGAAGAGGAGATGGAGACGAAAGAGGTGGGGAGAGTGCCAGTGAAGGAACAAAAATTGAAAGTGACGTCGCCGACAGAGATTGAGGGAGAGGCGATGCCGATTGCGAGCGACAAGAACGAGATCAGAGTCTGAGCGGTCACGACAGAGCCAGGCGACTTGAAGGAGCACGATTGAAGCATGCAGGAACCAGTTGAGGTGAAGAGGAGGGGAGTCGACGAGGAGAGAGGTGTTTGGAAGGCAAAGTCGATTGTTTTGACTGTGGTTGTTGTGTCCGTGTTCATCAGACTGGAAACAGCAGTGATTTGAAGAGTGGCTTGCTTTGATTCGTGTTCCAGCTGGATGGAACTCCCTGCGATGTCCGTCGTCCCCTTCAAACGAGCAGACACCATCACGACTACTGTCACCCCAATCAACGACATCTGACTCCCTGCTCACGTCACAGACTGACATGGAGCATCCTGCTGCTGTGAGTGATCCTCCTCTGATTGTGACCAGCCTGCCGTTCTGTTCTGACCCTGTCCCTTTCAGAATGCAGTTGGTCAGTGCGGCTGATCCCGAGCCATCAATTTCGATCAGATGCCACGTGTCGGTCGAGTCAGCATTGAGTGTGAGTGACATCGCAGACACGGCGAGGATTCCAGCTGTCACTTTCATGTTGGCTGTTTGGAAAAAAAGTTGGTTTGATGAAAGAGACGCTGGTCGACGATGATCCCGCCCCTTTGATTCGGACTGTCTTCGCGTTGACGAGAATGCACGTCTCCTCTCCATTCTCAGGCGAGTATTCTCCTGCTGCCACAATCACTTTGTAGTTAGCGGTCACTTTGTTCCCAGCGTATGTCACTGTCTTGCACTGCTTTGATTGATCCCCGCAATCCCACACATTCGATCCAGAGGTGGCAACATGAATATTGGCTTCCATTGATCCCACTGTTGCCCCAAAAACGTAACCAGATGTGCCCAATTGGACATTCTGAGTGCCTCCCTCAGCGACGCTATCGTTGAAACCGGAGACAAAATAGTTATATCCATCGTAATCGTTGACTGGGAATCTTTGACAAGCAATCATCACATTCTTCCCTCCTGATCGACCTGATTTGATGGTGGACACTTTGCGAGAGATGAGACTAATGAGAAGATGAAAAGAGACACAAGCAGACCTGTGGTGCCGAGAAATTAGCAATTCACCATTCTGAAGAAATCCGGAGCTGCACAACCGAACGGCCAGAGAACAAGTCCTCCTCCGAACGACGGGGCAAGGCAGGACTCGATGAGACATGCGCCGAGCAGATAATTCGAAGACTGGAGTTCAAATCGCATCGCTCCTCCGCCGCCGTTCAGTCTATGGTTTTCTGTCGTCCTTTCGTCAGCATTCGAATTTAGATCTCCCTTTTTTCTATCCAGGACTCGCAGATGGCCTTGCAACAGTAGAATGCACTGTCAGACACTGTGAACTGTGCTCCGGTGGTTGTAATGGCTCCTCCACAATGTCGTGTGCATTCTGTGAAGGTCGCTCCGGTGACGACGACCTTGCCATTCGATGCAAAGACGGCTCCTCCGTTGAAGCTGCTGGATGAGGTGCATGTGGTGAAAGCGCAGTTTGTGACGGAGAGGACGGCAGAGGCATCGGAGGGCTTGAATTGGATCGCTCCTCCTTCCCCATTTCGAGATGGAGGCGAAGACATCCCCGATGAGTTGCTTCGTGTCTGAGAGAGTCTGCTGGCCCTCATTTGTCAAAGTTAAGTGGGAGAATGAGCAATCAAGAGTGAAAAGGGTGCGGACACGGCTGCCGCTGAAGAGAGTGCCTGTGCAGCAGGCATCGCATCGATCAAAGTTCGACGAGGCGATCACGACGGAATCTGTGAAATTATCCGACCAAACATCGTCCGTGTTGTTTGCGAGGAGGGAGGCCGGAATATTCGAAAAAGTGGACGAGATGAGGTTGAAACGAGAGAACATTCCCGATGAGAGGAAGGGAGTGTCCTGATTCAGAGAAGTTGAGAGAACTTCAATACGAAACAGCAAGACTGGTGTTTATTCGTGTGTCGACTGAATTAGGAGAGACACATGACCCGAGTGGTCGGATGAGCAAATTGAAATGTCAACCAGATTGAGTGTTCCACCACGGCTGACAAATGTGGGTGATAATGGTGTGTCGATGAGCAGGACGCAGTTCTGCATACTCAACGAGCTGCAGTAGTCCAATATTGTGATAGATTCATTTTCTGTTTATGAGATCGAGACCGTCCAAATCTCGATGGTGGAATTCCGCAGGTCGAAGAGGGTTGGAAAGAGAATACTGAAGAAATTCAAATGAACTCAGATTCAAGAGCACACAATTGACGGTAGATTCCACGATCCTATCAGTTGTCACTTGGGATGCGATGTTCTGTCTTGCCGGTCTAGAAGAGATATTGGTGACGTTCTGAGAATCAAGAACGATGAAATCAGATCAATTGTTCATACGGAGATTCTAAAACATGATGATACTCTTATTGTATACATCCATAATCTGCAGGGGTGTTCTGCACCTGATGGTCAAAATCAGTTTCCTTTTGTCAAATAGAGTGGAAATGAAAGGAAAATCATAATTTAAACCTTGTCGATTCACGCGCTGAGTTACAGGTGAAAAGGAGATCGGACAGTCCAGTCAGTCTGGTGACTATTTGCATGATTGCATGGGCGGATCAGTGACTCAAAGTGACTCGCGACAAAAGTATGGGGTGTGGTACCGATTTGTGCATGAACACGACTGATTCATCTGAAAATGTGTTTATATCTCAAAAATAGTGTGAAATGTGAAAGATAAACCAGAAAAGTCAATGGAGAGTGACGTGTGACGAAAGTTGTGCTGTTGAGGAAGAAAAAGGAGGAAGTAAAGGTGATGATCCATAATAAAGTGACCTTAGACTGGAATGGGGGTATTCTGGGTCTGCATTCCTCTTGAATTTACCTTGTGGGGTGAGTCACTGACTCGATTTTTTTTTGTGACTGGACTCATTGATTCTGGACTGACCGGTGCCCATGCCTATTACCAACGATGAAAGTAATAGTTTTGGAAAAAAAGTGGAAAACACAAAAATATTCATGAAGGGATTTGAACCTTCAACCCCTGTTCGTACATTTAGCAATTTAGTCGTACATTTAGCAAAGCCCTAAACAACATCCAGCGAGGTGCTTGAGACTTCACTGATCGGCCCATTGTGTCTGATCCACAATTGGATTGAACTCTTTCAAATGGGAAACACTGTCAGCCGACGTCTAAAACCACTGCCAGACAAATTCGAAGAGATTAATGAAGCTGATCTTGTCTTACGTCGAAAACTACAAATTATTGTTGATTCTTGCGTTGGCGTTCTGCACCGCAATGACTTTCTTGATTTTAATCGTGACCTTGATGATGCCGATCTTCGTGACCTTTCACGTTTCCTCTATCTGTCATTTCCCACGGATTGGAAAGCACCAAATCACAACGACGATTTGAAACCCTACCTCTTCCGTTCTGCAATACTATCTCTTTTTAGCCACATCGTTGTTAATTCAATGACATACATCAAACGAAACGCTTTGGACAATCCTTTTCTTCATGTCATCACTGGCACACCTGGGATGGGAAAATCGGCAAGTCGATTTCCGTTAATCACGTTGCTGATGAGTTTTGGAGTTGAGGTGTGATTATTTTACGAAATTCACATCCATTTAGGCTGTCACAACGAAGAGAGCGGGTGAATGTCCATTTGTATTCAGCCTTGCGGAACAGTCGAAAGCTGATTATGCGACAGTAACCATCGAGAATTCAGATGAGCAAGATATTATTCTTGAAGTCCCAACGTACTTTTATCATTACAACGTTCATGCTTCCTTCAACGAAGCAAACTCCCAATATGAGGATATTTATCGTCCAGCAAACTTTAATGGCAGTCCATCATCATATCTGGGACAAATTATTGTTCCAATTGTGGAATGTTTCCCTCGTTTCCTCCATCTCATGATCGGGAAAGATCATATCTTCGACAAAACCACTGAAACAGATTATGACATCACTGTTACAGCACAATCACGTCTGAAGAAAGGCTCAGTCATTGCTCAAGGTTCGACACTCAAAGCTGGATCGACTCTCAGTCCTCATTCATCACTCATTTACCGTCGTTCAACAACCCGAGACATTCTGAAACCCGAGACATTCCATTTTGGGCTTTTCACCTGATTCCCATTTTTTCTCTCTATTCATCATCTTATTTTGTCTCCTTTTCTTTTTTGAAAGTTCTAGGTAAAAAACATCCACTGGAGGTGAAATGGAAATATTAGTGCCGGATTTTTCCTGAACGGAGGGATCTACCCTCAATCTTCGTCGTGCCGTTACTCGCTCAGTACAGTTTAAAAACTAATGTCGGTCAAGACCCGCTCGGTATGTGTGCTTCTCGATCACTCCTCATTATCTCTCGTTGATTCTCTTCCTCTATCTTTCAGAAACAAAATCAAACCTACCACAGCAAGAAATGGCATGAAAATTTGAAAGAATGTCGAAATGCCACGCTGTCTAAACCGTACTCCTCGTTCCCGCCATTGTTGGCCCTCCTAAAAATGGAGGAGAAGATGACGGTGATGCCCGGAGTGATCCAGAACATCACCGGTCTCTCAACGAAGGCTGTCAGCCGGGCCAGGCGATCGTACAAAAAAGGAAGACAAGTTCAGAAAAATGGAAGGCCAATGGTGGCTCCTGAATGTTGCGTTTCGAAGTTGTGATTGTGGTTGAGCAAGAAAATGAAGCAGAAAATGACAGTCACGCCAATGATGACTCAGAAGAAGGTGTGTCTACGTTGTTCCTTTACTCACTCTTTAGATTGAATCCATCATTGAAGGGTCTAAATTTAAAGACGTAAAGTTGTCACCAAATTGGGCCTACGGTTTTCTTCAAGCCGAACCTGACTTGATTTATTCCCTCCCAAAAAGAATGGAACCTTCAAAAATCGCAGCGAACAATGAAGAAACGCTCGTTGGTTGGCATGAAACACTCTCAACAGTTATCTCAACAAACCAAATCCCAGAATCCCTAATTTTCAACTTTGACGAAACTGGGTTCAGCACTCTGAAACAGGTCCAGTCGAAGCTGATCCACGTGAAGGGCTCTCCTCCACCACTTGTCCCGAGCCTGACCAAAATTGAAAATTTTACATTGGCATGCTGCGTATGCGCAGATGGCTCGGCCTTGCGGCACCATCTGATTTTTCCTCGTTTTAGTGAACAAAAGGAGTTCACTTCATTTTTAGATTTTAATATTCGTCCTGTTTACAAAGGAAAAGGTTATGTTAACGCGCAAATTCTATATGACATGTTGAAGGACGAACTCTTCCCAGCAATGGATAAAAAAAGAAAGCGGCTCAATCTCGGTTCAATACCCGCTCTCCTCCTCATGGACAATTGTGGTTCGCATCTCACAGCGTCTATTGCGAAATTAGCGGTTCAATTCAATATCATCATCTTATCTCTCCCTCCAAACACCACAAATCTAACGCAACCACTCGACGACAGCATCTTTCAAATGTTGAAAAAGGAATATGGCAGACTGTACACTCAACCCTATCCCTTCACTCAGGAAGCACACCGGCTGGCAATCAAAGAAAGCCTTCCTGGGGCAGTCACCGCAGCGTTCAATCCTGCCGTTGTGAAAAAGGCGTTTACCAATTGCGGAGTAGCTCCACTTTCGTTGTCTAAGCTGCTCCAGAAGATGGCTGTGAGAAAAGAAGATGAGAATACAACATCAAACCCGAAATCTCCAACTTTTGCCGATCCAACTTTTTCTGGAATTGCTCCTCTGGTCCAAAGAGGAAAACTCCTAACATCGAAGGAATCCATTGCGGAGATGGAAAAGAAAGAGAAAATGAGAGAAGATCAGAAGAAGACCGATCGAAGAATCAGGACTGATGGTGTAAAGTTGAGGAACAAAAAAGTGATTCGTTCCTCTCCTCGAGAAGCAGCGCAGCACAAGAATGAAGTGAAGAAAATGAAGCCTGTTCCTGCAAAGAAGCCATCCAGCAAGCCAGCATCTCTACGAACAAGTCCGCGAAGCGTCAACGGCACGACGAAGATTGAGGGTAGATCCCTCCGTTCAGGAAAAATCCGGCACTAATATTTCCATTTCACCTCCAGTGGATGTTTTTTACCTAGAACTTTCAAAAAAGAAAAGGAGACAAAATAAGATGATGAATAGAGAGAAAAAATGGGAATCAGGTGAAAAGCCCAAAATGGAATGTCTCGGGTTTCAGAATGTCTCGGGTTGTTGAACGACGGTATTACTCTGTTCAAAACAAATTCAGAAAAACAAGATGGCACGTCATCGATGAGTTTGTGTTCTTTTTCGTCATCGTTTTCAGTCTCCCAATCTCTCGGTACACACACATACCAGCAGGCAACCATTGTGTCCTCTTCGCTTCACCAGATGGATCGAGATGGAACGACGTGAACCGCGCTGATGACGGAACGCTTTATTTCGTTGCTGAATATGTTGTTCCCAAATACTCACTGCAAGAGGAGGCAGCCCTTCTCAATACGATGGGTCAAGACAAGACGTTTTCAGACGCAAAACAGTCAGGAATTGAAACAGGACTTCGAACATTTTCGTTCATTCCACGATACATTTTGGAGTCATACCGAGCTAAGAAAGCAGTGATGAGCATCACCGAAGAGATGCAAGGTGAGAAAAGGGAATATCCTCGAGACGAGTACTTTGAGCGGGGTGTCTCTCACACACTCGTTCACTTCTCGTGCCCGCAGTCTGACTGCCACAATTGGTTCGTCCAGTTTGCATCCAACAAGGCTCGGAAATTGATCTTGGATATGTTCCATCTGGGGGCTGCCAATAATTACAAAGGCTTCCTCACTTCACTGGCCACTCATCCTGAATCCAGCCCAATCAAAGAAGCCATGTTCCACAACTTTGTTTTGGATGCCGTCGCGTGTGGGCTCCACATCGACCTTCCGACCCGCATCAAAGACCACGCTCCTCCTCCCTGTCTACCGTTCCAGCTCCCAGAGGCCATTGGAGAATCAAACATCTATCTCCGAAGCTCAACCAACGTCCTTCGCGCGTGTCTGCCAGATATCTCTTGCATCGACCAAAACAAACTCTCTCCGTATCACACCCACTCTGACATTCTCTTCCAAAATTCGCTGGGCTCACGCTGGATGCCATCCGTCGAACTCGACGATCAGGGCAATCACAAGTGGCCCGTACTGTGGACGAACCAACAGCATGTTTCCTCCTCCGAGCCACCACTGAACTACAAATGCTTCACTTACTCGCTGATCCCACTGGGTGCGAAAAATACAGTATTTGGCTCGATCCTTCTGTTCTTCAAAGTTCACCTCGAACAAACTGGGATCATAATCGACGCCATGTCGGTAATTTTTATCCAATCGACACTCGCGCCAATTAATGACATCTGTCCGTCCGGGGCCAATCTGATGATGATGTGGCTTGCCATATTCTTCAGAATCTATGAACTCCAGCCGAGTGTCATCTTTCCATTTCTCTTCTTTGTGAAGAGCCCATTCATCGAGAAACTCTCGTTGGATGGGCAAAACCCCACGGAGTTCTTCATGGATGAAAAGAACATTTGGGTTGTGAATGGGTTTACAGGAACAGTCCAGGATGAGGAAGTTGGATACACTGATCGGTTGATTCTGGATTCTGTTGTGCCGCTGTTGCCCAACACCAATCCACTGCATTTCAGGTGTTGCTTTTGTGGACTCATCTTGAAAGCAGATTTTCCGAACCATCGCTGCCCTCGCCTTGAAGAAGAAGTGCTCCCAATCCAATTGTCGGAAAAGCTCACCACTGCCCCGTGGGTGACAAATTCTTCTAGAATGAGGAAAGCCGGGGTTTTTGATCCATCGACAGTTGTGTTCACTCTTGGGAGAGAAGCTGCACAGAACGACCCATTTCAGCACACACCACCCAAAGGCTGTGGTCAACATTGGATTTCGTTGCCGTATCCAACACAAGGACTAATTCCGAACTCTCGTGGCAAGGGCAACGAAATTGATATGATCGACATTGTACTCGTCGACACGGCTCAAGAAAGGAACGATTTCTACCCTCTTGCGAACGACCCACCAGAACCTGAACCGGACAAAGACTTCTTCAAAGTTGAATATGATGCGCCGATTCTCGACCTCTTTTCATACTTCCCACCACGACCAGTCGTTGTCGAGGCGACTCAGGGTTCTGATGTGGATCAACGGGAGCCAGAAGGCAGTGAAGATCCTGACGATGAAGTCAAGACTTCAAACTCACATCTGCATGAATCCTTGGGCGTTGTTAGGTGTTGGGGGAAGAAGACAGCGATCGGGTTCGCAAGGACAAACGGAAAGTTACATGTGCGTCCAGTTGGTGTGTCGTATCCATCCCACAAAACGGTGGCGGAACTGTATGAGAACAAGTCCATTCCTCTCGCTCACATATTTGTTCCGATGAACTGTCTACACAGATTGCCTGTCACTCTCTACGGTGCACAGAAACTCATTCCTTTTGAGATCAAATGCCTTCTCGTTGGAGGTTCCACAGCAGCAGCAGACATTTCGGAACAATACTCCATGCGGGGCCATCTCAGACGTGGACAACCCGTGCCATTGGATGACCTGAAAGTCATCTTTGGTCAGAATATGATGAGAGAACCACTCCTCACGAAAGACCTTGGTCCTGTGCACTCTTATCGCTCAAACATGATGGAGCTGAACATGAGCGATTTCCAGCTGTTGGGTTCGTATGTGAACGGGTTGCATCTCATCGTTCCAGATATTCTCGGGTTGTGCATGAATTATCTCAGCCGCCCCGGCCAGCTTACTCCTCGTGACATGAATTTCTTGGTGAATTATCTCAGTGATCCTGAAGAGCACAGGAATGAGATCAACAAGCAGCTGGCATCACCGGATCAGGAGATAGAGTCAACCACTCAGAACTATTTGGATGGCCTGTGCCGTCGAGCATCACGAACTTTTATTTATTCCTTGCGGGGCAGCACTTCTTTGATTGGGAGTCTCGATGGGAAACCGACATTGGACTTTATTGATTTGAACGAGATTATCACCATTTCTCAGACCATCACGTCAGATGCACCAGTCACGTGGGCCCAAGCCGATGTTGGCAAGACACTGGAAACAACGAAACAACAAATTGATATCAACCTCGAAGTTATGAAGACTCTGCTCGAGAATGCCCTGCACATCGTGAAACAACAATTTCAGTTTCTTGTGAAACCATACACTGAAAGCAATCCTGTGACGGACCTCACCAACGAAGACTATGATCTCCTGTTCCGTCAGTTTCTGGTCAACCCATTGTTGGATCACTCGCGTCTGGATGAACTGACTCAATTCCTCGCAGGTGCTTCACAGATTCAGGAAAGTGCTTTCGAAACCGCTCTTCAATTCGTAAATGATCAATTCGACTCTGCGAAACAAGACCTCGATTTGGTGTTCAAGATTCTCAGAGGAGAGGAACAGGATGTGGATGACACCCAACGAACAGCTCTTTCAGGCAGGATGGCCGAACTCCGATCACGCATCTTTTTGACGTTAATGGACCTGTTTAATGGTCTTGGCAACTCGTTTCGGTTTTCGTGGAAGGATCTCGCTACTCTTCTCTGTTCTCCAAATGGCAATCGGACACACAGTTTAATTGCTATCCTGTCATTGGCCGAGAAACCAACAATAAACACGCACACAATCTGAAGCGAGACAATTCAACACATTTTGGAGTCTGCAATCGATAAATCTAGAAACCCAATGAACCCCTCACGACACCATGAGCAAAATTGATACTCTCCACACGTAGCCCTCATCTTTTATACCATTTCATTTCACTGAAAATACATCGTTCAATAGCTACATGACATGACAGACCTATTTTTGCACAAAAGGTGTTACATCATCACAAAACCAGGGCTCCACTTCACTGAGAGAAGGACGTGAACAAAAATTTGTCAAATGTCACTGTTTGGGTTGATGACAACTTTTTCCTCATTTAAGCTCTAAACGTCATGAAAATGAGAAAAGTATCTTTTGATCAACTACGAATCCAGAGAAAGCGAGCGTGAGAAAGAACGAAAGTCAATTCATCTTGTTTGTTTGGCTCATTCTTCAGAAGTCACACGGGGACACGATGAGTGGGGCGTATCTGTGCGGAGTGTTGTTATGACGAGAGCCTCCGAGGCTGAGATGGATTGAGAGAAATCGAGTCGGTCGGAATGGACGGCATAGAAGCTGAACACAGACGAGAATGATGCGATCCGACGTGGAGTGCACAGAAAAGAAGCAGACCGCGTGCTCTCGTCCAATTTGAACAGTCTGTCGCTTCTGCTCGGCCTCGCTCACGCACGCCATCTCCTTCCACGCCTCTCTCCTCACTTTCTCTCTTCCCTCCACTCGCTCCAGCAGCGACGTGTTCTGACTCCACGCAGGCCGATTAAGCGCCGACTCCGTCCTCCCCTCGCATTTCACGTCCATTCGAAGACACTCACACGTCGCAAGGAACGCAAGCGAATGTGACACGGGATTCACCAAAAGCTTCCGTAGCTGCGAGACAAGCGGAGGCACAGAGGCGAGCAGGTGCGACGCAAGAACCAGGCGCTTCAGAGCAGGGTGAGTTCTGTTCCAAAAAGTGGTGGAAAAAACACCACTTTTTGTGTGTGTACACCACACATATGATGTGTAGCGGACGGACAGAGCACCCGATCGTGAGGACAGAGGACAGAGGTCGTGTCCGATTCCGAAACACAGCTTTTCTCGTGTTTATTTCATCTGAATTCACCTTCTCTCTACTCGTTAGCCACTCTTTGTCTCCATTCTGTTCAGTACAATATCCGAGAATGCTTCAAAATGTCTGAATTGACGTTTCTTCAAACCACACTTTTTTCATGGCATTATCTGACTAAATAGCAGACTTTTTCCTTCAATATTAGATCATATCCATCGTATAACATTAAAAATGGCGTTAAAGTGTGTGAAAATCGTATTGGTGGTGAATCACGCACTGTGGAGGCTCTGTCACCTAAACTCCTAATTAGGAGTTAAGAGGACGATCGGCCCAAGAGAGGACAGAGTAGGACAAAATCGGACAGGCACCTTATATTCACACTGGAACTTTCTCTCAATTAGTTCATCCAACTTCTGCAGTTATCTCAAAACAGGACAAATCGGACATGTCCTGTCCTGTCCTGTCCGATTGATCTGATCAACACACCCATCGCATCGTGTGTGAGTCCTCTCTTTTCTTTCAGGATCTCTTATCACGTTATTTGAATTCAGTTCTTCATTCAACCCTTCTCTTGTCGAGTTCTAATTCAATTTTGTCTGTGTTTGATCCAAATTCGTGAAAAACCACTTGACCCAGAAATGACATCTCTTCTTCTTGTCATTGATATCGTATCGAATTAATCTGATGAAAAATCACTCTATCAGTATGTATCTCCGCTGTTATTACCCTTTTCTTCCCATGTTTCTCATCATTTGTCCGACATAGAAGACTTGATCGTGTTCCAATCTGAAATAAACAGAAAGAAATGAAATTAGGAAAACGTCCAACATCAGTATGCATCTTTATTGTTTCAATACTCATTTTCATCAATTAGCCGAATCACATACCTCCTCTGTTCTTCCGAACAACACGGAGAACTTCAAGGACATCCCGTTCCCGACCCTGCCCATGACTCCTCCTTTCTCCTTGTCAGAACGTTATTTGAAGGAACGAATCACCTCTTCAGAATCGACACAATCTCCGACTCACTCACAATCGAGAACCAAATCGAAGCCAAACGGAAGGAGGATCTGAACGTGCCGCTCTCTGAAAATAGGCTACTGGCACAGAACGGAACGGATCCTCTCATCGTACACATGGGAAAAGAGGCGTTGAGCGTGTCTTATTCATGCAACGAATTACGGAACGAGAGTTGGCAGACTGTTCGAATCAGCTTCCGAGGATGAGGCGGATGACTCACTTTTTCTCGATCAATCTTTGAAACGAACCGCAAAGTGCGACTCTAACGATATTTTATCATTGTGTTCTGACTTGCGATCGAAGAGAAGCCGACAAGAGAAAAGGGTGACAAACAGCGACTATTGGTGAAAGGCAAGAGAATAATATTGCATTTTTCTGATCTTGACAGCTCTAACACGCTGAATCTTCGATGAAAAGCAACATGAATTCATCATACGTGGTTGATGGACGAAGCTCGTCAACATGAATCTCTGACGTGGAAAAACAAAGCAAACTACCATGAAGAAACGACAAAATTCATGTTCATCTTCTCAAATTGTTCGAATTTTATTTCATGGATGATAATTGATTGTCGAAGGATGTTTATTTTGAACGGACAACTCTCGAACTCCAACGTGGTCATCTCGTCAAGCTTGATCATCTCATCTCCTGCATGCTCCCCATTTGTGATCACCTGTTCTGAGGTGAACGATGTATGTTCAATTTCTTTCATTGACGTTGTTCACAGCGAGACCGAAAATCTATCACACCCCCTCCGCCGACTCCCTTTTCCTCAATCCGCCAATTCACCTCCGCCCAACCGACGTGTTTTGAGATGAACGCTGATGTCTCGGCCAACTGCTACGGTCTCTCGATCGACGACCATTGCCTCATTATTCGAACTGGCCTTCTCATCTCTCCCCAGGACACTTTCGACAGAACAGAATCAAGTCGGACCGACTCAACTCACAGTTGACTCACCTCTCCCCTTCCCCCTCTAAACACAATGAGCCTCATTCGCTACTGTATTCTCCAGGGTGAGGTCTGGTTCTCACATCAACTCGTGAGGAACTGGGTTGGAGGTCGCACCATCTTTGTGGAACGGGGTGTCTGGACTCAATAACGGAGAATCACTCGTCTGCTCGAACGTCTCCATCATCCACTACCATTTCTCCCCCGCGTCAGTACACACCGACACAGACTAATCACGCCTTCGTCGCCTCCTTCAACAGAATCATCCAGAAATCCAGGTCATCGCTCAAAACCACATCACATTCAGTTGCTGTTCGTTGTGTGATGTGTCACCACAGGATGGTGGTCTCTTACTCACCTACCACTCACCGAATCGGGCAGCGTTCTCTCGCTCGTCATCCAAGTTCATGACGTGTTCAGCACGGTTTGGGGGAAGTGTGACACTCTCCAGTACTTCCTCTCTTTCCACCACAGTCGATCTTCTCTCGAACGGCCCAGCCAGTGTCTGCCACATGCTCTTCGTGGATTGCTGCCGTCCTCACTCTGAAGACGAGGTGAGTGATCCCATTCGCCTCGCAGACTGCTCCGGGTTCGTTTGGGACAGAGTGATGTTCAGATAAACCGACTCTTCAGAAGGGAGGGACTTCGTGTTCCAGAACACGGAGTGTTAGTCGTTGTTCGCGACAAGAATCAAAAACTGTGACCACGACAGAGGCAGAGAATTACCTGATCGTTGGCGAGGACAGACTGGACACCACGTTGATCTCTCATCCCACACAAAACGCCATCATCAGCAGGATCATGTGTAATCCCCTCGGCGAGGCCACAACCACTCTTCAGATGTTCGTAGAATCGGCAGTCGAAGGAAGAAAAGTCGTTTTGTAGGACATCCTCGACGGATCAATCTCTCCCAACGACGATTCCCGTCACCCCTTCCCTCGTCTCCACATCTTCGATTTTCCAGAGCTTGGCACGCAACCTGCTCTCACCACTGTCAATCTCGACGGGTGGGATGGACTGAAGTTCGGAACCGAATGGAACGTTGTCTCACCACCAATCGACTTCTCTCGCCACTCAACAAGAAACCAACAGAGATGGTTTGGGACGGAACCATCGTTTGAATCGGATGGTCGACAATGCCGGAACTGGTCAAACCAGCATCGGAACAGGTCTTTCTGCCCAACCGTTCTGTGCAAATGTCGAAAGAAATTTAGTGCATTCAGTATTTATCTCAACAAAGAAACAACACCAATCCAAATCACATTTGTTGGATTAAACTGTCCATCATCAGAAAGATGTGTCGTCCCCCTCAATAATGTTCTCATTCTCCCAATCACCTTCACAACAACTCCCGACACAAGTAATCCTGACTACATCAGATATACTCTGAGTGGATTCGCAATTCCTTCGCCAATCTCGTTCACAACTCCACCAGCGCCAGCTCGCCTCGAAAGTGTCGGAATTGTCTCGCTGAACAAAGAGAAGACAGAAGGTATTGTTCCGCTCATCGGCGTGACTCTTTCGAACAAGCCATTCTCTGTCGTCATCAAGCGAGGTCTCGCTCGCATCTCCCCAATCATCACTCTCGCCCGCCTCTCCCCAATCATCACTCTCGCCCGCCTCTCCCCAATCATCTCTCTCGCCCGCATCTCCCCAATCATCACTCTCGCCCGCATCTCCCCAATCATCACTCTCGCCCGCATCTCCCCAATCATCACTCTCGCCCGCATCTCCCCAATCATCTCTCTCGCCCGCATCTCCCCAATCATCACTCTCGCCCGCATCTCCCCAATCATCACTCTCGCCCGCATCTCCCCAATCATCACTCTCGCCCGCCTCTCCCCAATCATCTCTCTCGCCCGCCTCTCCCCAATCATCTCTCTCGCCCGCATCTCCCCAATCATCACTCTCGCCCGCAAGTAGTGGTATAAGCGAAATGGGAACCAAACTGGCATAGGTGATACTCCTAGGAGAATTGGAACGAGAAATCAATTTGAATCTCAAAGCCAATTGATTTTTTTTAATATGACTCATTCTAATTTCCATCTCACTTACTACTGAAATATTGACATTTCAGAGTAGTCAATATTTTGCTGTAAATTCGAAAATAATTGCCAAAAAATGACCTCGTTTTGAAGCGTCTTTTTTGAAGCAAATTTTGAGTACTTTTAGAAAACAACGTCGATTTCTTTTTTTATTCAATTTTTTAATTTGTATAAAATGAGCAGCGTCTTGACACCAACACAACTCCTAGAAATTCTCGAGAAAGATAATTTGATCATGAAATCACCTCCGACTCTCAATCGACAAGGAACAACATATCTCACTGGAAGCACTTTCGAATACTATCTCGAAGAGAAACCAGATGAAACTTATCAAGTGGACGTCAGTAGTTTCGTCAAAGGATACAGACCACATCTGGATCGTCAGAAATATCTTCGACCAACAAATCGTTGTACAAAAGAGAAGCTTATTGAATCCATGAAAAATGAGAATTGTGAACTCATTTCTGAATACACTCATTCAAATACTCCAGTAACATACCGACATGAAGGAATCGAATGGATAGTGATCCCATCAAAATGGATGAAAGGATTCAGAACTCATCAGAACAAACGAAAAAGATACACACAATCGTTTGTTGAAAATGAATTGAAAAAAGAGAATTGTGAACTCATTGGAACGTACACAAAGGTACTTGAGCCATTCAAATATCGTGATTTACGAACAAAGAATGAGTATTACGTTCGCTTGGATAATTGGTTGTATTTTGGAGACCGTCCTCACTTGAGAAAGTACCACGATAGGTCATGAAAATACTGAAAATCTATTTTTGACCACAAATCAACGAAATCCAACAGTTGAACCATTTCGAAAAATTCTGAAAAAAATTCTAAAATCTCGGGGATACTGTCGGTCATCGATCAAGACAACTCTGATGAAAATCGGTTGAGAATTCGTCGAGCTGCGTGCCGAACTTAGGTCGAAAAAGTGACGAAAAAGTCGATGTTCGGATTTCGCCACTATGAACACCTTTATGTCTCAAATTGTGTTCAAACACGTTCTAAAATTACGAAATTGAGTTTGATAGGTGAAATTTTAGGAAAAAAGCACTTTTGAAAAAAAAGTTTGATCCGACCCCACAACATATTTTGAAAATGACAAAATTTTAGGGAGGAGAAAGTGACGTCTCGCTCTTCTCCTACACGTCACTTTTCGCCCTCTGATGGTCTCCGTAGGTGTCAAATCGGTAGTTGACAGGTATTCACGTCATTCGGTTCTGACGATCCTCGACACACGATCGTTTTCACAATTTTTCACCAATTTTCATTTCTCATTGATTTCCTTCAAACCACTTCGCAATCGTCACTAAACAACCCTTTTTTGAGAATTCTGGTTGTACATCACCTATAGTTCACTTTTTATGGACGGTTCTTCGATCACACTTGTGACGACACATTTGCACCAACATTTTGACACTATGGATTTTTTAATCTGAATTTCGTCGCAAATCCTTCTTTCTCACGGTCTGAGTAAGGTGTGCTCGAATTTTGAGGAGATTTTGTCGGATAGTTCTCCCATAAAGTCACTTTTTCATGTTTTCACTTCTCAACTTTTGACTGTTTTTGTCACTTCAAAACCGACTGTAGTCCCATTCATTTCATCACTTTCTCTCCCCATTTCACATTTGATCTGTTCACCATTCCTCTTCATTTTGCTCAATTCACTTCCATTTTGTGGGCCGTTCTCACTTCACTAGCACATCATTTTAGTCAACTTTTCATCAACTTTTCACAAAACAGAGTAAAAGAAAGCGAAACAACTAACAATGAAGTGGGCAAGTATGAAACTGAGAGGGAAATTGACGATCGTGAAAATGACGTGAAATGTGACACCAATAGTGAAAATTAGGTCTGTGTTCCGGTTTTTCTCTCTTAAAAAGAACAAAAATGATTCAAAAAAGTCTGTGAAATGTTGGATTTTCCGGAAAAATACCGAGATATGAAGTGAGCCGTTGAAAGTGAGATCTCTGCAAAAGTTCGGAAAAACGAGATAGTGAAAATTAGTGTGTTGTATTAGAGAAAAAGTTACAGAGAAAGAAACATGAATGAAGTGGTTAAAAAGAGGAAACAACGAAAAAACGACGTGCGAACAGGTCACCAGAATGAAATGCTAACGAGTGAAATTGAAGTGAAAGTTTGATCAAAAACGAGTGAAACAGAGCTGAAAAAAGAAGAAAAGGAGAGTGACATACTCGTTTTTACATAAAAGTACCGAGATCTGATGACGATCCTGAAACCTCGAATATCTCTGCAAAAGTTCGGAAAAACGAGAAAAAGAAGCATACCACGATGATCCTGGAGTTCCGGAGAATCTAAAACGCACGGAATCGGAACGAAACAAACACTTTCGAGAAATGAGTGATCGAACCCATTGATCCTCGTTTCTGATGAAAAATCCAGAACTGAGAAATCAACGAAAGAATTTTCATTTTTGAATTTTTTAATTTGTATTAAATGAATCCAACTGCGATGTACAAGGAAAGACGTCGAGTATGTTCAGAACAAGCATTAATTGAATCAATGAGAGAAGAGAACTGTTCGCTAGTCACTGAGTATGTCAGAAATAATGTGCCGGTGACGTATGTTCATGAGGGAATTGAATGGAGAATAAAACCAAAGTTGTGGAATCAAGGAAACAGACCTCACATTTCGAAACGTCGACACTACACTCAATCATTCGTCGAAAATGAACTGAAGAAATACAATTGTGAGCTCGTAGGTGAGTACACCAAAGTTCTGGTTCCATTCACATATCGAGAGATTGGTGGAAGTGAAGTGTTCAGAATTAGACTTGATGCATGGCTGACTGCTAAGAAAAAGCCCCATCTGAGAAAACAACAATAAATGCTCAACTTTTTTTATTTTCTGATTTTTTATTTTGTAGTAAATGACACTGCTAAAACCAATCAAGGATAGAATTCAAGAAATTCGAGACATCTTTCCGAACACACAGTTTCAATTTATTGATGGTCGAATCTACAATCCTGACAGTAAAAATTATCAACATCACAGATCATTTCTCCTGAATCTGCTTCAACACAAAGATCTCGAGTTTCCACATCCAACAAAGAATCTCGATCTCAATCTCATTCCAGATTTTATTGAACAAGTTAAACTTCGACAACAGATGGCATCAGAAGATCGACTCGCTCACCGAATGATTGTTGAGAACATGAAAGCAAATCCAAGAGTGAACAAAGATGAACTGAAAAAGCAGGTGTTCAGAATGACGTGGAAGCTGAAATCAATTGAAGAGAAGCTGATGGATCATTGGATGAAGAATCTGTTGATCATTCAAAAGAAAAATGAACAAATGGAAAAGAGAGAAGTGCAGACATTTGATGGATTTGAAGAATGCATATTACTCGCTGAACCACGTGACAAAGCAGCATTCAATGAATGTCTCATGGATGCACGAAGGAAGTTTAAAAAGAATGAGGTCGAGAAGGTTGAAGATAATGGAAAACCATATCAGTTGTACTTCCACAATCATCTGAAAAATGTTGAGGAAATCACAACCTTCATCAAAGCAGTGTTCGACAAGGAGAAGGATCATCCATTCAAGATAAGCATTGACTTTGGAAAGATTATTGAGAGGAAAGACAAAGATGAGACAACGTACAAAGACTTCAGACCAGAATTGGAGAACACATCAAAGAGTTTTCCGACAGTGATCAGAAGTTCAGGAGACATCACTGAGTATTCGAAGTATGCGATCAATCTGATCAAAGAATCTCAAGAGAGAACACTGATGGATACGAAGACAATGTACATTGCATTCCACTCCATTCTAGTTGCAGTTTATCGATTCCCAGTTGCAGGAAAAGCAAATGCAATTCTTACTGAACACATCAAAACGAGAAACGTTCGGTACATCGATTCTGAGTTCAACATTTGCTTCTTTCAATCATTGTCGTTCCTCACCCTTCCTGAAGTGCCTGGGAAAAAGATATCAATCAATATGAGAAACGTTGAAGCAAAAAGATTGTTCGCTGTGCATAAGAAGCTGACCCATCTCAAACCACATCAACTTACTGAACACTTGCGCAATTATCCTGGATTTGATATTGCATGTGATATGGAGACTGTCATGCAAGAATTTAACATCACAGTTCACATCTATGAGTACGACGAAGACAAGAAACGGTACTTCCTAAGTCAATCGTATGTCAACGAAAATGACGATGCTCGTGTTCTTCCCATCCTGATGATTCCACTTACAGCCACTCTCGTTCATGTGATGTTCATTGTTGATTCTGAGAAAATCACTGGATACAAACTCTGTCCTTTTTGTCAGTCAAGAGGATTCCAAGTCAAGGATTCACACTTCTCGAGAGATTATGAGAAGCATCTCAGAGAGTGCAAAGAACTTGATGGAAAACATGTGAAGAAGATCTCCCTTGACAAGACGCCAAGACCATACGTTCCACACATTCTCAACAATAGAACGTATGAGTTTCTGATGGCACACAAGAGACAAGACGAATTCAAACCAACACAATACTATATCACGTACGATTTCGAAACAATGGAGGATCTCATTCTTGACAATCTATTCTCTGATGACAACACACAACTGATTTCACATTTAAAACCTCTCTCTGTTGCATCAGCAATCAAAACAAAATCAGGAGTGAAGTCAATATACTTTGATCTTCGAGATGGAAATGACTTCGTGAAGCAATGGATCAGAGAACTCTTCAAATATGCTGAGACAGTTCGAGAGAATAATCAATACGAAGACCCGGAAATACCCTCTCAGAATGAAGTCAGTGTGATTGGATTCAACAGCTCCAGATTTGACATCAATCTCATCTTCCGAGATCTCGTCGACAAGGATTGGAAAGTTGTGAGCTTCCTTGGATCAACAACAAAGTATAAACAAGTTTTGATCAGACACGAGAAGACGCAACAGGTACTTCGATTCATTGACATGATGTCATACACAGGACCAATGACATTGGATAATGCAGTCAAAGCATTTGGAGGAAACACGACACTTCAGAAATCTTTCTTTGCTTACGAATCATTTGATTCATCAGACTCCGACACAGTGCTGAGCAAACAAGAACCTTTCTCCAAATATGAATTCTATTCCAGTCTGAACAACAGTGAAATGTCCGATAGTGATTACCAAATGTACCTCGATGATTGGAATAAACAAGGATTCAAGAACAGATGGGAATATCTGAAATTCTACAACATCAGAGACGTCGAATGTATGATTGCACCGTTGGATAATCTCATTGCATTGAACTTCCAATACAAAGTGGACATGTTGCACAATCTCTCACTGTCAGCAAATGCTTCAGCAATCAAGTATGCCTGTGCCTACAAGGATTTCGATATCGATGATGATTTTAATGGAGTAGATCAATCTGGGGAAATAAAAATCACTAAGCAATACTGGAAGTACAAAGTTGCATCGTACATTGATCAAGACCAGAAAGCACATCGTAGTACTGACAAAAATGTCACTGAAGCAGACAACGATTGGTTTGTTCAACAGTGCAAGAGAGTGTGCTACATCTGCAAGTGTCACTTCTCACAAGCTGTAAGACCAACGTTAGACAGAATCGACAATTCGAAAGGACATTCAAAAGAGAACGTGAAGATCTGCTATGATTACTGCAACACTTACAAGTCAGACAAAGATGAACATCTCACACGATTGAGAATTCAACTGAAGAAGTATTGCATTTGGAAATCATTACCAATGACTCTGACACATGAGCAAACATATCACAAACTGAGAGCAGCAGTGACTGGTGGATTGTCTAATGTTCAACACAGACAGAACATCAAAGATGTGACACCAATCAATCACTTCAAATACGAAGATGGTGTTGTCAAATCAACCGATACAGAACACATTATGACTCACGTCTGTGGTGTTGATTTCAATTCACTTTATCCAAGTGCTTTTTCATCAATCAAGAACAAGAACAATCCATACACTAATCACAGAATGTACATGCCAGGAAGATGTTTGTACACAGCAACAGGAGACAAAGAATGCAGGAAGATTATAGAGGATAAAAATCAGAAGACACTGTTCGTTGCAGAATTGAAAGGACACATCGATGAAAAGTACATTAATGATTTCATTAACTTCCCACCAATCTTCAGAAACATAGTGGTCAATACGACAGAAGAGAACGTTGGAGAGAAGACATATTCGTTGATGAAGAAACATGGATTGAAGACTGATGACAAACAAAGAAAACTGACTCAACTCTTGAGCACACACGATCAGTATATGTTCTTTTCGACATACTATCACTGGTTCCTCATCGATTCTTGCCACTTCATTGTAGACGATATTAAGACTGTGATGGTATTCTCGAGACATGCTGGATTTGAACCATTTGTGACCTCATTCATGAATGATCGAATTAAAGCAATGAAGGTTGGAAACAAGGGAAAGGAACAGTTCTGTAAGACGAACTTGAATGGAAGCTACGGATATGATGGAATGAACACTGAGAAATACAACTCAATCACAATCTGCAATGAGAAGAGAACATATTTGAAACAGATGATGAAAGGATTTGTGGCGACTCGAGAGATCAATGAGGACAACTACATTGTGATTGAAGACAGAGAGAAAGCATCATGTAAGACATGTCTGCAAGAAGCAGTGTTCACCCTCGATAATGCCAAGTTCTGGTATCTGAATTTCATCTACAACTTCATGTACAAGTGTCTAGATATGAACAAGATTCACTTCTGTGAGGGAGATACTGACTCTGCATATTGGGCAATATCTGGAGATCCGAATGCTGGAATTCATCAACAATTTGAACATGTGATTGCTGACAAAGAATTCTATGATGCACACAAATATGAATGGTTTCCCAATCCTGAAAAGGGTGTCGATGATGAGAAGAAACTGTTAGGACTAGCAATTGAAAAGGAAGGTGAACAGATGATCTGTCTTGCACCTAAGTGCTACTCTCTCGATGAGAAATGCAAAATCAAAGGAGTGTCTCTGAAGAAAACAAACATAACAAGTGACGATTATGTGAAGTGTCTTAATGGAGAGAAAACAGTGACTACAACACTGAACTTCCAGACAAGAAGAACCAATAGCGAAGGTGACAGTAATGGATTTGAAATAGCCAAAATACAACAACAGAAACTCAGTCTCAGCGGAATTCATCTGAAGGCAATCGTACTTGAAAATGAATCGTGTCCTCCATTCATTCATGGACTGAAAGCATCTGATTATCAAATGGAATAAACACAAACTTTATTTTTGAATAAATGAACACTCGACAGATCAATGCATTAGTGGATAGGTTACTTCGGTGTACACAACACTCTCAAAAGACAATACTCGAAATGGAATGGACTTTCACAAACATTTTACCAGTCTACAGCGGCTCTGATTCACACGGAGACTTCGTCGCAAATGATGAAACATATTTTGAGGATTGGTTTAATGGAGGTCTCTCTCCTGAATTATCATTACCTGAAGGAAGAAGCATAGTTCAACAATTTGTAAAGAAATACCTAGGAATTCAAATTCGGGATCGCACTGCTGAAAATGCATACTTCCAATATCAACTATATCATCGTGCGGTAAATCAGGAAGTGAATGTCTCACCACGGATTCGAAGCCCTGCAGAGGCAAGACCAATTCCAATCCCAACACCAGCGCAGAGACCAATTGTAATTGAATCGCCTGAATCTCCAATTATACCTGGACAGATGAGAAACTTGAAATCAATGGGGTTTGAATATGAATATCCAATGAAGGAGAGGAGATTTGAAGAGGAGGATGATGATATCATTATTCCCAATCCACCAATGTCAATCAGAACAACTGCGTCCAACCACCCAGTGAGAGAGATCAGACAGTACGAACCTACGACCCAACAAGTTCTCAATAAGTTGGAACAAATGAAAGGAATGTTTGATCATCAACAGAGAAATGATTCAGAAGATGAACAGATCAAAGCTGAGCACTCAATAATGAATAATCAAAAGCAAATGGAACACTTTATTACATCACACATACTGGATGCCAATAAAATGAACAGAGACACATTTGTTCGAGCCTCAATTAACAGAACTATTGCGAACGATGATATTGACTTCATTCTGACTCACACAAAACAAATACCATTCGGAGGAAGATCATTTCAGGAATGGTATGATGAATTTGATCATAGATGGAGTGTAGCACATCCGAGGAAAATTCAGAGAGAAAAAGGAAGTGACCGAATGAGAATTGATCCACCAACGATGCCTAAAACAACGGAGACAATTGTGTATCCTTTTCGATCAAAGATGCAGTTCATGTCCAAAGCAATAACAGGTGATCCACAGAAGACATCAGACAGAAAGGTTCCTCAGAATTGTGATCGACCATACTTTTCTCCCAAGTTTGGATCATGGGAAATTGATCTCGTTTTTATCCAATCACCAACTTCGAAAACCGTTCTTCAGATCTACCTCTTCGCAATTAACATCAACACTAAATATCTGGTTGTCATTCCAGTTCTGGATAAATCATGGAGTAAAGTCAAGACTGCAATCAATGATCTCATTCATCATCGTGGAGTTCATGTCAACAACATTCGTGGTGATGGAGAAGCTGCATGGACAAGTATTGAAGCATCAGTGTTTTTCAAGCAACGGAAGGTCAGTACATATTTCACAAGCTCACCATTCACTAATCACAACAGAATAGTCGATCGAGTGATCAGAACAATCAGAGATGGATTCCAAGACAATGCAACACAAATGGCAAATCATTCATTGATGAATCAGATGGTGGAATACTACAACATGACTCCTCATCGAGCGTACTGGAACAAGTTCACTCCACAGCAGGCACAAAACAATCGTGAAATCGAAGCACTGTATATCTCCAGTTGTGAAGAACAATTGAAGAACATTCAACGACAACAGACATCACAGATGTTATGGAAATACAAGCCAGGAAACATTCTACTGATTCACCTTGATTTGGACAAGACTGTTGCTAAGTTTCAGAAGAAGCGTAGACAGTTTCAATTCGTGGGGAAATTCATTGAATACAAGCACGGTAATGTTGTAGCTACTCTACTGAATGGGCTGACCTGTTTGTCAAAAGTTGTCTACGTTCCAATTCAGCACACCAAGTTCCATGCAGACTCAATTGACGACTTAACTCCAGAGTTCATTGCTGAGTTCAATTTAATCTAATCTCAAAAATGTTTCAGATATTTTTATTTCATTTAAATGACATCACTAAAGATATTAGAACCGTTTGATCCTGAGCAGAAAGAGTTCACAAACATCCACGACTTTCAGAGATACTTGGAGAAGAATAAAAAAGAACTGAATGAGTACACAACCCAGAAACTGAATAGGATGATTCAAATTGATGGATATCGAATAACAAAAATAAGAGGTGAGATTGCACTTAGGAAACGATATGTTGATGCTTCCACTCCACCTAATTCACTCTCGATTGATCAGAGATTGTCCGACATTGAAGAATCAATTCGAACGTTGACAGATACTCTCAGCATGAGGCTTCGAAGTCTTGACGAGACCATTGGGAATCTAATTCAAGAATTATCGGACCCTTCTGATTAGTCCATCTTTGTTGATCTCATTCAGTGCAACTCCATCAGTATTGTATCGAAAAATGATTGCTTCACATTTTTGTTTCCGTTGGTAGACATTCCAGAATTGTTGAAGATCAATTGGTGAGTTCAACTGAGGATAGACTCGACTGATTCGTTCTTTGTTGAAGCCTCCAAAGATCCACATCGAATCAATGTTTGACTTCATATCTGCTGACAAAATGAAGAGTTCATGCATCGTCAGAAAGAATGTGAATTTCGGTTGTCGATTCTCCAATAGTAAGTCCATCATTGTCATTCTTTTTTTGGATGCTCTTCGTTCACCTAAGATCCTACGACAATCATCAAGGAGGATTATTGTTTGGAGATTCTTAACTGAGAAGTCCTCAATGTAAAGTGAGTCAAAGAGATTCTCTCTGCATTCATCAGTAATTCTGTCTTGCCACAGGTTGTCAATAATTTCTTCATACGTAGCTTTCGATTCAGACAATTCCAAGAGAAACGGTAGTACTTCATCATATTTAACTTTCACATAAGGAACGTTCAGTATTGGTTTGAATTTATCGAAGGTTGGATCGATGTTCTTGTCAGTGACGAAGACAAACAAGTGAAAGAGTTCATTCCTAACTTGAACATTTTGGAGTTTGGCAACCTCTCGAAGAGCATTGAATGTCTTTCCACTTCCTCTGTTTCCAACGAGGACATTAACACTATTGCGATTGAAATTCAAGTCTGGATGTATTTGTGATTGCACTTCATGAGACACATTCCTACTAGATGCTTCACTCAATTTTGCATTCACATATGCTGTTAGAGACAAGGGTTCCACCCTCCGCGAAACCTCTGGTTTAGCCATATTCGATTTGTTCATTTATGATTTAACTCTAATTAAAATATACTTTTGGTTTTTTTATTTTGTATGAAAACACACAATGTCACAAAAGATAGTGTACGTTCAACCACAAAGAAAAGCACAATCGAAGAAACCAAAAATGAGATACGGACCAGAGACTCAAGCAGCATTGAAACGTATCTATGCCGACGATGATATTCAAACCAGACGCAATGATGCTCTGTGTAGTCTTCCATCAGCGTTAGAATACATCAAGAGAACTGGACGAAATTGGACTGCGAAAATGGAACAATATGGACAAGTTCCTGATGTGATGGTCTACGATAATGATACTGGAGATCTGATTGCAGTCAATGGTGCCATGCTAACTCCATACAATAGTAGACCAGTCAAAGAGACATACTATGCAATGAATCCAACACCAGATATGCGAAGACAGAAACCATACACATCATTCAATCAAGAGAATGGAAGGAAAATAAAAGCGGTGCATAGGAATTTCCTCAAGAATGGAACATACGATTTGCCAACCAATTATAGAGACATCAGCTATGAAGAGATGAAGACAAAAGAACTCAACAACCATATGCAATAATGAAGAAAGTTGTTGGCGACTTCATGACAAGTGTATTGGGAATAACTCGTGCAAGTCAAGGAAACCCCGCAAATCTTGAGAAACATGTCATAGACAATATGGTGTTCAATTCGATTCAATCGACAGTAGCATCAAAAATGTGGGACAAATGGCTTCATGATCATGTACAGGACTACAATCCCAGTATGAAACAAAAGAAAGCCTTCAAGGAACAGATTCATCCTGTGTTTCTCCAAATGATTACTCAAGACTCAACTTTCTTAAAAGAATACTTCAATCACTATTCAGATGACATATCGACACTTTGCAATGAGCTGACACGCAAAGCCTATGCAACAAGAACAGATGATGATCTCGATCAGTACCAAACTGAGATGCCTGGATATTATCGATTTGCACAGTTGGACAGTTCTGGAATGGGAGAAATAGATCGAGCAGAAAAGTGAATTTAAAAACATTAATATATATTTTTATTTTTATAGAAAGTGACGCAACCAATTCTAAGTTGTCAATTTACGAAACACACAAGTTCTTCTTCAGTACCAACATCAATCACCAACAATGTCATCATCGATAACAAAGGTTCGAATTCTGGAAGGTTGAATAGTGAGCAAAGTGCAAATGTGGAGATGGACAATGAACGAGGTGCTTATGATCCACCACTGAGACGTATCCATCAGCACCAATCCAGCCGTTCTATTCCACTCCGAGAATATACATCAAATATTTCAGCATTCAAAGATCAACTGCTGCTCGTCTACAAGAATGCGTTCGCTTGTGAAAAGAAACTACTGAATAATCTCATTGAACCATCGAAGAAACTGATCACAAACCAAAGTGATTTATGTGCGCTGATTGCTACACTCACTGGAATCAATGATGTGGTGATCGAATTGGATGATCTGTCTGACAAGTGCTTATGTCTGAATAAACTCCCAGTGTTTAGAACAATTTTCAAGATCCTTGTTGGTGGAAAAGATATGAGTATTGCCTATAACGAAGCATACAACACTATTCTCAAGTATGGCATTTCTCTGACGAAAGCTATTCCTCGCTAAAATTATAAATGAATTGTATTTTTTATTTTTACATAAATGGCACCAGGAAGTTTCAACAAACTCAAAAATATTGGCAAACAATTCTTTCAATTCATCAAACCTCTTGCTCCAACATTCCTTCAAGTCGGTGGTGGATTGCTCTCTCAAACGAATAGTAAATCTGACAAACAGCTGGAGGAATACTCAATGGATTAGGTGGAATGATGGACGTTTATCAACAAAATAAGGCGATCAATCGTCAACAAAACCGCAGATGATTGAGTATGAACCTCCACGAAATGGACGATATTCCAATGATGATATGCCACTCTCGTCAAATTCCAAAATTCAATTCAAAGGATAATAATTCACTAGTATTCGAATATTTTTATTTTTATTAAAATGGCACCAGGTTGGTTATCAAAATTAGCAGGAGTCGGAAAACAATTCTTCGTGTGGGAGCTCCATTTCTGAATCTCATTCCCTTCGTTGGACCACTGATTTCGAAGGTAGCGCAGACTGGAATTGAGATGATTCCAGATGTGAAATCGGATCAGCAAATCCGTGCAGAAAAGATGGCACAGTATGAGCAAGCAATGAATGAAGGAAACACAGTAGTTGCGAATAAACTCAGAGGCGAAATACTGAGCTGGAAGAAAAGCTGAAACCGAAAGCGAAGAAACCAAAAAGAAAAAGTAACTAGAGTTAAAGCATAAATGTAATTTTTATTTTTGTTAAATGAACTCGCATATAACACATCTGACAAACAAAAGAACTGGAGCTACATCACTGACTGGAAATACAACTGGATCAATCAAGTACACACGAGATGATATTGGTCAAATTCAACAACAACTAATGTCTGAACATCACATCAGTTTCCTCTTGAATGATGGAGCACACAGTACTTCGATTCAGGAGTTGAAACCATCAGAGAATTCACGATTCTACAAAGGACAGGAAATAATCATTCCATTGACTGGTAACCAGGATATTTGTCAAATTGATGATTCCTTTATCACATTCACAATGACAGCGACACTCAAAGTCAATAATTGGAACACAACTGCTGGTAAGGTTGATCGTTCATGAATGAGAGAATGTTCATTTTCGTAGGACTCCAAACATTCAGCATCAATCTTTCGAGTCTTACAGTTCTTCAACAATCAGAGAATCAT
>JARBJD010000339.1:0-76913 GCA_033064195.1 Blattamonas nauphoetae
ATTGCTTTTGATCAGATTGATTGCATATTTTGAATACTCATTGATGTCTCCTTCACTTCTTATCACTGTTGGGAAACTCTTTGATGTGTTCTCCAGTTCTGGTCTGAAATCATTGTAAAGTGTCTCATCTTTGTCTTTCCTTTCAACGATCTTACCGAAGTCAAGACTGATCTTGAATGGACGATCCTTCTCTTTGTTGTACACAGCATTGATAAAGGTTGTGATTTCTTCAACATTCTTCAGATGATTGTGGAGTACAGCTGATACGGTTTTCCATTGTCTTCAACCTTCTCGACCTCATTCTTCTTGAACTTCTTTCGTGCATTTGTCAAACATTCATTGAAGGTAAGTTTGTCTCTTGGTTCAGCGAGGTAAGATGCATTCATTGAATCCATCAAACTGCTTCACTTTTCTTGATTCCATTTGTTCATTCTTCTTCTGAATGATCAACAGATTCTTCATCAATGATCCATCAGTTTCTCTTCTATCGACTTCAGTTTCCTTGTGATCTTGAACACTTGCTTTTCAATTCAGTTTCGTTCACTCTTGGATTTGCTTTCATGTCAATGATGATTACATTTTATCCTCTTCATTCATCATTGTATTGTTGTTCTGTTCATTCTGTCTCTGTATTAACAGTTGTTGTTCAATCTGTCGTCGTTGTCTCACTTCATTCAGGAATTTCGGTATTAAATTGATATTGAGATAAGCTGTTGGATTTGGATTACGATATCCAACATCTGGTGTTGAAGCATTGCCAGGAGAAATGAATAGTGATGTTGCTTGTTTGAGCTGTCGGGATTGTACGTTCGACCATCAGTAAATGCGAATTGAGTGTTTGGAAATAGTTCTCTAACCTCTCTGATTTGTTCCTTCACTTTCCAGAGTTGTGTCATTTACTACGAATTAAAAATAAAAAATAAAGTTGAGTGATTATTTTGACTTCCTCAAATGCGGCTTCTTCTTTGCCTTTAACCAGGAATCAAGTCGCACTTTGAAAACCTCAGTACCACCAATTTCTCGATAGGTGAATGGAGTCAGGACCTGCTTGTACTCACCAACGAGCTCACAGTTGTACTTCCTCAGTTCATTCTCCACAAAGGATTGAGTGTAGTGTCGACGTTGTGACATGTGTGGTCTGTTTCCTTGATTCCACAACTTTGGCTTAATCCTCCATTCAACTCCTTCATGAACATAGATGACTGGGATATTATGTCTGACATACTCAGAGACAAGTTCACAGTTCTCTTTTTCATTGACTGAATCAAAGCTTGCTTGGCATCTGTTCGACGTTTTCGCTCCCCTTTGGAGGGTTCGAAGTCTTTAGCGAGACATATGTAGTATTCACTGTTGTCATTTAATACAAATTAAAAATCAAAAAAATAAAATGAATTGTGAAGTGAGGTGTTGAGAACTTTTTATTTTTGTTCCTTGTTGTGCCAGATTTCATCTTGCTTCTTTCTTTTTGTTTCTTTCTTCCAAGTTTCATTTTTCATTCATTCATCATTCATTTTTCAATCATTCAATTCATTCTTTCATTTTTCAAGCCTTCATCATTCAATCATTCAATTTTTCAAGTTTGTATGATTTTACCGTAGGACAACCCGATACTCCTTTGGGGATCATTCTATCGTGATCCTACTCAATGACTACTGCTGGCGAATTCCTTGAAGGGTTAAGTCTTGGGTGGGCATGATTTACGGTCAAACTCTCTATCGAGAATCTGAAGCCAACATGAACCCGGGGCGGATTCCTAGAAATCCACCGTCTCCAATTCAACCTTCAATTCGTTCTACGCATTAGTCACGAGGGCACCATTTTGCCTGAGTATCAAGGAAATTACGTCGAGGTATCATATTTCAACTTGTCATTCAATCATTCAAGCCTTCATCGTTCAATCGTTCATCATTTCCTTTTCAAGTTTTGTATGATGATTGTACCGTAGGACAACCCGATACTCCTTTGGGGATCACTCTATCATGATCCTACTCAATGACTACTGCTGGCGAATTCCTTGAAGGGCTAAGGTATTGGGGGCATGATTTACGGTCACATTCAAGTGATGCCCACAGTGAACCCCAAAAACAACCTCCCAGTTCGTCCCGCTCCAATCCAACCTTCAATTCGTTCTACGCATTAGCCACGAGGGCACCATTTGCCTGGTATCAAGAAATACGTCGAGGTTTCATACTTCAACTTTTTTGGAAATTTTGAATTTTGCATTTTTGAATTTTTGAATTTTTGAATTTTTGAATTTTTGAAATTTTCCTAAGTATTTTTTTTGAAATTTTTTTGAATTTTGAATTTGTTTTAAATTTTGAAATAGTCTTGGTATTTGGAAACTTTTTCATTTTTTGTGAAACAAAGATTTCCCTCGCCAGAATCGAACCATAGCCTAGAAACGTGCATACCTGGAACATACCCACTGAGCTACTAGCTCCTGAAAATATTAGATTTCGACCTGTGCTTTATATCTCGAATGTTCAGATCTGCTATATATTCCTTTTATCGTCTACCTATCTACCCTCGTTAAAAGCATGACTTTATCACGGGAACGACTTTTTACCCTCGTTAAAAGCATGACTTTTCTCGTCAGCAATTTTTCAAAATAAGTTAGATTTTCCTTTTAACTTTTTACCCCGTTAAAAGCATGACTTTTCCACGGGAGCGATCTGCTAAATAGTAATTCTTGGCCACTTGTTACCCTCGTTAAAAGCATGACTTTTCACGGGAGCATTTACTAACTATATATTGAATTTATTGACAAAGTTTTCAAATTTTAAATCTGCTATAGTGTCTTTTTCGGGTATAAAGTTTCTGATTTTCCGGGATAATTTCAGGACCGGATAGTCTAGTGGTAATGGTGAGTGCACGCACTACTACTACTAAGCTGAAGGTCCTAGGTTCAATTCCTGGCGGAAGCATTTAATTTCACATATCACTGCCCTTTGGCATGGTCTAGGCCCTTGGCAAGACCAACGTACGTCTCCGGAATTCAAATCGATAAAAATGAGTTCCGATGCCGGTCTAAAGGGACCGATGAGAAGGGTCGCAACCTTCGGAACCTTGAAAAAATACACCAGCTTCCGCCAAAATCAAGGTTTTGCTTTTTGAAAATTTTTGAAAATTAGCTTCAACTTGAAAGTATGAAGTAACTGAACTCTGGAAGAGATATTTCTCTAAGATTGACAACTTTCTGAAATGAAAATGACTTTTACTTCAAGTATTTTCTGAATGGTCAATCGGCATGGAGAAAAAAACAATGGAAGTGGTGTCTATGCCAACGTGGTTCCCAATTCGACTTCTATACTACTCCTCTCATTCAATTTCAGAAGCAACAATAGCTCCCAGCGTTAGCGCACAGTCGCATAAAGCTACAGTCTTTGAATCTTCACGATAGTGTCGCCAAAACGTCTGGAATCGATCAACGGTTATCTTATCCGAGAGATTCTTCGTGGTTGATCCACACATCAAATTCCTCAGCCAGTCGTGGATGAAGTGTCCCGAAGAGTGAGTTTGCTGTGATCGTTAGTCCCTCATGTATTTCGGTGTTGAATGACCTCAGGTTGGATAATACCTCAAGACCTGGAGCACGTGGAAGTTGGTCCGGCATTTTTCATCAGACATACTATCTGAACCAGATGATGCCACGATTGGGATTTTGAATCCAGTTTTAACTGGTTTCATGTGGCGTTGAGGAGGAGTGTATATAATTTCTGAGATGATTGTGCCGAATAGTGCTTTTCTGTTCTGAGTGATTGGATGGTGCGAAGGTGGACGGATGGAAACATGAGTTGATAGTGAGGGATTAGACGAAGATTGCGGATTTTGACCGGACAGTCCCGTATTGATGACACTTTGAGTGGCTTGTGGAATCTGAGGTACCGGTGTTGCCTCAATCGAGTGTTTTGGTCGTGGATATGTGAACATGGTCATGGAGAGTTGACCTGTTCGTGGAATATAGAGAGATGAGAGTGGATGAAGTGGAAGAAGCTGTGGAAGAGGTGGCGATGGTGTGGGTTTGTTCCTTGCTAACTTTCGTCGCCGATGGGACTGGACCATCAAAAGGACATCAGTGATGGGATCTTCTCCGGAATGGGCTCGTTTGGTTGGGAGGATGGGTGGCATGTCACAAATCTCTGGAGAGGTGGATTTCAGCACTTGTGCATCACGTTGTCTCTCCTTTCTTTTCTCCTTCGTGCAGCTCGTCCTCTCATTTCAACATCAGATAGTGTCTCCTGATCGTCTTCGCACAGATCAATCCATTCGGGTTCTGAGTCTATCTCGTCAAAGACGAGGTCAAGCGGTACAAAGGGACTTGGTACGTCGAGGGAGGAGCTGAGAATGGAACAGTCGGTGTGGTAGGAATCTCGTCCATCCCTGGTCAGAGAAAAGCGAATAGCATCAGTGATGAAGTTGAATTGCAGAAGAATCGTAAAAGAGACAGTCAATGACAACATCACCAATCTCTTTCCATCGAGTCGGTGAGTCTGCAAGGTTCTGTAAAATTGTCTGCATCGTCCGGACAACGATTGGAAACACATTGGAAATGACACAGGATCGCTCTCCGAACTGATTTTTCATGAGATACAATGGCTGCAAGATCTTTTGAATTTCTGAGATTTCCCTGAAGAATTGAACTTCGGAATCTGATAGAGTCGGAAAGGCTGCGTAGTGAGCAGAGTACCATGAGACTGGCCGGATCTCATCGAGCCATCTCGTTGGTGAGAAAGTTCGTGGCGATGAACCGATTTGTTTTGATAGAGTTTGTGGAAACTCACGTGAGATATAGTGAAGTGTCTCCAACAGGTTTCTTAGGTGTGGAGATTATTGTTTTACGTCAGTACAAGCAAGATCGAGGAGATGGTTGTGGCATCGGCCAACAAGAGGGACGATGCCAGGTTGTCAATTGGTCGGAGCGTTTCTGGTTGAGGAGTACGCTCCTTTTGAGATACAATTACGAGTCCATTCTGAAGGGCAAGCGCATTGTCTGCCACGAAGGCAACAACTTTAATCCCGTGTTTGGAGAGGATTGCTGCGCTGTCCGAGGCAAAACTGGCATAGAACACGGAATTGAGGTTGTAGTCAACGTTGGATGTATGAATGAGGAGTGGTTCAAAAGTTGTTTGTGGTGCAACAAAATTGCGAGTAGAAAGTGAAGATGTCCAACCTTACCTCCGTCAATCACGATGCTTCCACTTAGTCCACGTCTTGCAGCCAGAGCATCTTGAATTGCTTGTCGCCCCAACTTTGCCATTCGACCTGGAATTCTGCGTCGATTGAGAACCTTTGACAACTGCTAACTTCCTTTTGACTGGACCGTTTTCCCACCTGGATGAGTTCATTCACCACATCTCTGAACTCATTGGAGCCAACTGCGTTGTATGATACCGTGTGTCGTGCACAGAAAGGAATAGTGTTTGTTCAAACTTGGTGAACTTATCATCCACAGTTATTTGTTGTTGTTTTCTGGCTTCTTGACTGTAAACTGATGTGTGTGATGAGGATCAAAAGCGGTTTTCGAGCAATATAATGACATCCACGCCCACAGTCATCAACGTGTCGGCACAGATACAGAATACGATCCTTCTGGAATGGGGCTTTCGTCGTACTATATCTTGCTCTCACAGCCATCGCTGAAGGAAAATGATTTTGTTTCTCAATCACTTCCTGGTATTCAAATACGGTGTTCCCATCCAACTCTAGAAAGATCACAGGTGTGAGTAAAAGGCAAACTAAACCATGGTCCATTCGATGTTCCGTTCATTTAATGAAGGTTGGACTTGCAGTAAATCCGTTATCAATGAGTAAAGTTGACAAAGGTCGAACGACAACCCATTAACTACTTAATTTTTCTCGGAACTAGAAATGTCTGACAATAAGAGAACAACGTCTTTCATGAAGTGGTATTATTTCAATCATTGCATTTCACATTGAAAATCATTGATACTCAGGACATTGATTCAAAATTCGATTTTGGGAATCCACTTCGGAGAAATGGTAACTCTCGATTATGGGTTCCAAAATTTCTCCGGTCAGTGACGGTCAGTACTTTTCGATGAAAACTGACCGGTCAGTGCCGGTCAGACAAGCCTAGAAAAATCAAATTTTACTTCCACTTAGAACCTTGAGAATGCAGTCACGGACAAAAGTTTGTGGTCACCACTTCCTGCACTAATGAACAAATGATTTTCCACACTTTTTCGTAAACCCTTCACCCTTTTGAAAGACAGCCATTTTTCAAGTATAACACAAAAAGTGTATTTGAAGAGGAGATCAAGATGAATGACCGATGAGCCTAGGAGGCACATACGATTGCAGTCGTCATAATCCATCTCCTCTTCCAAGGAGATGAGACGTGAGGAGTAGAGTGTTTTCCTCCACCGAGAGCTGTCTGTTTCCACTCCTCGCAGAGATACTAATCGAATGGTAATTAAAATGTGTGATTTCTCTCTGACGATATCATTGAATATTCTCACTATCTCTCATTTGCATTGTCGTGTGGTTGAGAAAATGAAAAAAGAGAATCGATTCTCGAATGAATGATCTCCATAATTCCTCCGAAGGATGACAACATTACCTACGAAAGAGAATGTGATAGTTGCGAAATTTACCCTGTTGTATCGGTTGTTTTTGAATCATCTGCTGAGTGATGAGACAAGATGAGAAAATTCAATTCATAATTTTTATCTCGGTATTGCTTTCGTTATAGATGTGTCATTACCCCGGTTCTGTCACTTACCCGGAATCTGGGGTTGAAATAAACCATTTTGTCAAACTAAGAAAAAGTTAATCTGAAAATTGTCTATCTTGGCGAATCGGAGAAATCCTCAAAAACCTCGTTTTTGGCGGAAAGAATTTGTTGAAAAAATGTGACTAAAAATGTTGGGTATTTGATACGTTGCAAAAACGTCAATGTTCTCGACAAAAAATGACATCGGGAAAAATATAGCTTGTTTTTGAGAGTCTTTATTCGATCGATTCACGATAAAAGGCTTTTATATTTGGTTCAAAACGGATATCTGGTTGTGAAGAAACGAGCAGAAAAGATAAAACAGATGTGCTTTCCTCCTGTATACAGTATTTTGAGGATTTAAATCTGTTTTAGTTTGACCAAAATGAATAGTTTTGATCCCAGATTCCGGGTTGCTGACACTGACCGGGAGAATATCGATAATCAAGACCCAACCACAAGCCGATCCACACAACTACGTAATGGTCTACACCTCTCCCAAAGCGCATAGACTCATCACAGAAGAGAGGACAAATGAGTTGAAGAAACAATTCAGGTATGACACCGCTGGCCAGGATGATGATGTATCCTCACTCACTGCACTACCTGATCCAAATAAACCCGTGCTCTTCCAACAACTGTCCAACAGACTGATTCGCACTGGAGCGCGGTTTTCAAAAGTGAAGCTTACCATACCTCCAGACCCTGACTCGCAATCCACAATGAAAGAGAACCCTCTCTAGAGAGAAACCGATATTTGTTCAAAGCATTATTTCTCGATAAAATCTGTTTTTGATTTTCCGAAATACACCTATTTTTTGCCGAAATGGCAGATTCAATTCAAATGGATGAGAGAAATAAATCGGAGAAGACAAAAAGAATATATTCAAAAGCACCAAGCTGTGGTTATCGGTGTGGTTGTCCATCAAAGCAACGGGGAAGGAAAACGAAACAAACTTTTAATCACTTTTCTCAGTGCAAATAACAATACGTACAGTTTTGTTGTGAACTACGCGCTTCGAACTGTATTCCATCATCAGTCCATGAGAGACATCACTTCAGTTCAATTCTGGACAGACAGTGGTTCGACTTTCAAGTGCAGTGAAACTATTCATGCATCAACAGTTGTATTTCCTCATCGAAGATTAGATCATGAAGTGACACAGATGTCAGTTGTTGTGAACTACTTCAAGACTGATCATGGGAAGAATGAGGTTGACAGTCTCCTTGGGGTTCTTTCCCAATTGCTTAAACGAACCATCCCCTAATTGGGACTTTCTTCCTTTTCAGATTTACTCCGTTCAGACCGCTCCAGAGGATAAAGTGATCCTTGCAATCTGACAATCAAAAGAATGAATGCCAGTCTCAAGTGTAAAGGAAAGATAACAAACTATCCGACTGATGAAAAGAATCTGATCGGTCGGGTACAGAGTGAGAACGAATTGAACCGTTCCACTCCTTTCTTCTCTCATATCACTTTGTCATTTAGAATAGCTTGGTGAATTTCATCAAAGAATCGATAAAACTAGCAAAAACGAATTGAAGTGAATTCTTGTCCAATTGAGCTGGAAAATCTGAACTGTCATTGGTTCAAAATCTCCGACACGTTTCGATGAGTTGGAGGTGACAAGGTTTCTTCTTTCCCAATATCGGTAACATCATCTGTTGAATACTCTCTTAACTACCAGTTAATAGAACCGTAATACCCCCAAAAACATACTGAAAACAAAGTGTGAAGTACATCCCGATGCATTTACGAGAAATCCTCAAAATACATCGTTTTGAGGACAATTGTGTTTTGATATTGTCATATCTTCACAACCTGTGAACCAATCCTGAAGACATGTTTCAGAGAAACGCTTTCTTAGTGAAATGAAATGGGGAAAACAACATTCAAAAAGCGTGGGAATACGGGAAGATTGTGAATAAACCATATTTTCGCCTTGAAAAATACTTGCTTTTTGAGTGTCTTCGATCGATATATGTGCGAAAAAGCTTTTCTTTGGTCCCAAACGGATGTCGAGTCGTGAAGAATCTCCATCACAGGTTCAATTCCAGTCATCGACTTTTTTTCCTTTTTGTTTCATTGGTTCAGATATCACATATTCTCTCTGTTTTCAATCCCGTTCCCTTGCACAATTGAATGCCCTGTAAGAAATAAATCCTTATGTTCCAACCATTCTTTGCCGTTTTCATACTTTGACGGCTATCCAAGCCCATTTTCTACCACTTCTGACCAACGAAACAACGAAAATGCCAGATTGCAGACCGCTCGATCGCTTTATGGCAGATTTCAATATGTTGATCAACCTCCAATCGAAAACAGGATTTGTCCAAAACTTCGAAGAAATGAAAAAACATTGCAAAGCCCCTGCTGGATTCGAATCCCTATCACGGATATGGCTCCTATATGCCGAACAATTTTGCTCATATTCGATCGACAGGTATCATCATTTTGGGGAGACCCCACTTCACCTCTTGAAGGACTTCATCGTGTCAATGAAAGATGATGGTGTGACGCCATCGCAATACCTCTTCTCTACTGTCAATCGAATCACATGTTACACAACAATGCAAGTTAGAACAGACAAAACGTGTATAGAAAAGGCACAATTCAGCCAACATCAATACCTCAAAGAACAATTCATCCTCCAAAACTTCTCGGTCCTGTTTCATTGGATTGTCTCAGGGCCCTGAGTGATTTAAAGAAAGATTCTATGTTCAATCTGACGAAGAAATTAATCTGAGATGGTAAGTTAGAAATCACTTTTGTGGAAAATGGCCAAAAGTCTAAAATAGGAGGTCATCGAACATTCTCAAAATTTTCAGAACAAAATAATTCTCAACAAAAGATCCATATTGGTGAAAACTTCATGTCGGAACTATGTCTGGTTGTGGAGATATGATCAAAACATATTTTCGAGTCCCTATGCTTAACATACAGGGAAATCAGTTTGTGACCAGGAATTTTCCAAAATTCCACTCAGGATTTTTCATTTTTCAAAAATTGTCATTTCGAGAGAAAACCATCCCAAACCACCATAAATGAAACGAGAAAGAAGAATCATGAACAGGCGTGGAGAAACGTGGTTGTGAAGTTCGGATCTCATAAGCTAAAATGTTTAGGACCCCTTAGTTGTTGGCCAAAAAGTGCCGAAATGGGCACCTCTGTCCTGAGATCCTAAATTGGAGGTTCGATTTCTACCTCGAACGATTCACGGAGTCGTGATTTTCTTGAAAAATCTCGTGATGCATACATTACCGTTCCTGACCACCCATTTGCCACGTCTCAACTATGCGCACATTTAAACACCGACACACACCAGCAGGCTGTGGGGCTTTGGGAGAGAAACTTAGACGGCACAATCAGAGCTCCAGCGAAATAAGATCGATCGGGAATACTCATTCACCGACAGAATCACAACAAAACTGCTGAACTCCACCTGCAACCCACGTTTTGTCAGCTTGTCCGAATACGCAGACTTCAAGCAACTTTGGCAAACAGCAGGTGTGATTGACGAGATCTATCATCGGAAATCAATGGAATCGATATAATCCTCAACACCTTAACGTCTGATGTTGGACACCTCAACAGATTGTTCGTCCATTTCAGTTCTTTGTGTTAATCTCTATTTTTGTCGAAAACGGATCAAGAGCAAACACTACTTCTGGGATTGTGGGATATGGAGGAAGGAAACAATCATTCACGTACATTGTGGAGCTCATCGTTTTCAGCTCTCCTTCAGGGATACCTTCGATTCAAATCGACATCTGTCCACAAGAACGGTAGTATACGATTCAATCGCATATATTCACCGGAGGACGAAATCGCACTCAATCCAGAAGGACTTTCAACGATGTCTCACTTCACACAATCTTCTCCCAAAGAAATTATCGAAACCGATCAAAAACAGGATGAAGAGGAAGAAGTAATAGCTGGATGACGAACCCACTGACCGTCGACGCTCAACCGGAACATCCTCGCCTACTCGCTTTTCTGTTTTGGTTTTATTTCACTTTTTATCAAGAGATTCCAATGAGATTATTCGCAGGATCGGAGAGAATTCACTCACTTTGTAGTATTTTGAAATGACACTGACCGGCACTTTTGGCCGGCCAACCATGCCTAGATCACGTACTATGATTTCATGAATCCGATTGGATCAATCGGACATGACGGGTGAAATCACTGAAGAATTCAACATTTCAGATTTATGAAAGTATGGGCTCAATCGAAATGGAGGCAAAAGTTCCCTCACGCCAGGAAATCACTAATCGAGAAGCGCGAAAGACAAAAACTCGGGACCAAGTTGCATCCCATTCACATCTACAAATAAAGGTTCGATCTGATGAAATGTCAATGACTCTCTCATTCTTTCTTTTGTCAACCATTTGCGGATTCTCAACCCTTCCCTGCCCAGACCTTTCTGATTTCTTCATTCAGACAAGATCAAACACGCATGAACCAGACGCTAATCACGAATCAATCAAACTGAGTCTGGAAAACTATCAATCCAATACAGTCTTCCTGGAGTCACGACGCATCAAAGTTTTCGGAACAGAAGACAAATTGGCACGAATTTTCGAAGGAAACGAAGTTAAAGGAAGTCTTTTCCGACTTGAGAATTCGACGTGTTCATTCTCGTTCTTCTCATTCGAGCCTCTGACGAGCCATGTGATTCGGACATCACACCACTCTTCGTGTGAAGTTATTGACAGCAAGATCACCGTTTGTGAGACGACATCGCCGTTTGAATGTTTGGACTCGAGTCTTTTGTTGTGCACACTGAATTTGTTTTCGACGCCGAATCAAATGTGGCACCGTCGCTCACAACGACGGATACCTTCTCGTCGAAAGTGTCGTTCTCTCACTGCGAGATTGGGAATGTGGTGGTTGGAAGCGAATCGAGTCTTGTGGCCTCGACGCTTGTCCAATACACACTGATGGACTCGTGCGTGCTTCAGAACGTCACGCACATCAACCACTATCGCCGAAGCGAAGGAGTGATCGAACCGTTCAACGTGTCGCTGACGAACTCTCGCTGGATTGACTGCTCGAATGGGTTCTATGGGAGCATTGTGCGTGATGTGGAAGACCAGACGACCTTCCGAGCCGTGAACAACACGTTCCTCCGTGGGGTCACAAATGGAGAGACCACAGGAGATACTTTTACCGGAAGAAAAGAAGCAGTTAACGTAATAACAGACCATTCTTATGTTTCCTGCAATTTTACATCTTGCACAGCATTCAACACAGCAGGTGGAGCCCTCAGATGCCGAGGCGGTTCGAGTTTGAATGTGACAAAGTGTATCTTTCGCCTCAACAAATGTGAGGCCACCCAACACGATGTTAACCGCGTGCTATCCGTCGGGGAGCACTCCATTTCAACGGTAATTCCAAAGGAAGCCTCCAAATCACCACGTCCCTCTTCGAACACAATTTAGCAAATATTGGCGGTTCAGTTTCTTCGCAGTTCGCTGGGGCATTCCTCTTCCAACTATCCAACATTACAAATGGAACTTGTATTATATATTCCAACTCCGTCTTGTCATTCGGTGGAGGATTGATGGTGGCATACCTTCCTTCTGGAGCCATCGTCACAAATCTCCGATTCGATGCATGCAACTCAAACGGTTCTGGAGGATCGATCGATTGCTCGAATATGACAGGAAGCATCACATTTTCAAACATTTTCATCGCAAACAGTCTCACACGGAGAGGAAATGTTGTTTTCTCCGACGTACAAAATCCAAGCTCTGTGATCAAGTTTTTCAGCTGTACCTTCTTCAACAACACCTCAACAGAAAGGAATGCTAACAATGAACCGTTTCCAAACGATATTCGTTTTGATAACAATGAACCATGGCTCACATTACTGAAATACAAATCGACGTTCGTGAACTGCTTCAGCACTTCCAAAGCCCCCAAAGTCATCTTATCGCAAACTCCACACGCCCTCACATTTGAGTATTACGATTCGAACAATAAAACCGAACTTGACATCCATCTTCCGAAGCCTGCCATTATCGTCCATTCAACAGAAGGAAACGATGTCGATGGATGTGGGACGGATTACAGCAACCCATGTAGCACCATTGCATTCGCAGGAATAAATCGCGTTGCCCAAACAAGTGGAGAGGTGCTGATTGAGGCCGGACACTACGAAGAAACAACTGCCTTTGATCTGACCACAAAATCGGCCAAATTCACGTCATTCGGGGATATCAGCCCGGTTGTCAGCTATTCGGGAGAATCAACGCCATTCATCACAAAAGGGACAGGGACGGTCCAATTTGTGTATCTTTCGTTTATTCCATCGCAGTCGTCGCATCTCGTTCTCCAAAACGGAAATGGAGGACTGGAGTTTGCAGACTGCTCGTTCGTCGCTTCGGATGATGCGAATGTGGAGATGCAGACGTCTGCAGTGAAGGCGACGGAAGGAAAGGTGTCCCTGAATGGAGTCTCGTTTGTTGGACTTCGATTGGGAGGAGGAAGCTGCTTGGAATGTGTTGGAACCACAACCGAAGTGACAATCTCGCAAAGCGAATTTGTTTCAATTAAAGGAACAACCCGAGCAATAATTATTTTCAGCCGAACAAGCGCAGGATCAGGTTCAGTGACGATGGATGGGACTCGAATGGTTGTTGAGAAAGGACAGAAAGTTGGAGGGATCAAAGTCTCGAATGTGAAGACAGTGTCGATGACAGGAATGCAGTTGGCGAATGTGGAGTCAGATCAGCAAAACGCAGCGATTGACATTGCGAGCTGCACAGATTTGACACTTTCGTCGCTTCTGTTTGAACGATGCATCGGAAAGAGTGCGTCAGACATCTTCGTCACCAACTCGGCCTCGGTCTCTCTACCCTCATCTCTGGAGGAGTCGTTCAGTGCTTCTCGCTCACCATCATCGTCGATCAATGGAGTTGCCTCAGACACTTTGCTGACTCGCAAATCACTGGCGGTGGATGGAACATCTGGATCGGATGAAGAATTCTGCTGGACAAGTGTTGGCTGCCCTTCAATCACCTCACTTCTGTCACATGTCGACCACAGTGTAAAATGGAACACGACGCTGAAAGAAGAGACAGTTGGAGATTCGGCGATCTCGATTTCGAACAATCTGCAGCTGACGATGACAGGGACAACGCAAGCTGGCTCGATTCTTTCCCACACTGGATTGGTCTCCTCTCCACTCCTCTCTGTCGCTTCTGGTTCTCTGTCGATGTCACAACACTCTCGACAAACAAAGCAGGCACAACCCGCACATCGTCGTTCTTTGTGATGACAGGTGGTTCACTCAGTCTCACCTCTGTCACCTTCCCCTCGCTCTCCTTCTCGAACTCTGGAAGCATGTTACAAGTGTCGGGAACAGGAAGTTTGAGTGTGGCATCTGTGACCATTTCTGGATGCTCGACGGATGGAGTCGGATCAGTTCTTCACTCAACATCGTCTGGAACGATCTCTCTGAACACAGTCTCACTGAGTGGGAACAAATGTGGATCGGGAAAGAAAGGACGAAGCATTGCAATTGAATCAACAACACCATTCAGTCCGTCGAGTGTTGAGATGACAAACGTTCAGATCACAAGTGAAGGCAGCTCTGGAGATCACGAAGTGTTTTTGAAAGGGCCATCACTCCCATTGACAGTGACATCGTCGAACTTTGGATCGACACTTGGATCGCAGGCAGATCAGTCGCTGGCCAAGGTGAAGCAGTTCTTTGGAGAAGACACGTCGGACGCTTCGATGTCTGGTCCTCTGTCGTATCTGCTCTACCGCCACTCGACAGGAATTGTGAGTGTGGATGCTTCGTTCTGGGATCATGGATTCTGTGGACTGTCTACCCTTCCGTGCAAGTCTCTTGAAATGGCTCACTCGAAAGTGAATGAAACAGACCAAATTGTGGATTTCGTTTCAGACGTGAAGATGACAGGCACGATTGTCTCGAAATCGTCAGGATCGATCATCAAATCGTCGTCTGGAAAGAAGATGACAACCGAAAGCACGTCTCAATTCGTAATTGGAACAGGAAAACTGAGATTGGAGTCGCTGACGTTGGAGCTGCCTTCAGTTCTGTCTCAGGCTCTGTTCGTTGTGTCAGGAGGAACATTGGATGTGAAGTCGACAATGACTCTGACGAATCCAACAACATCATCGCACACAAGTTCACTTGTGTCAGTGAATGGAGGGACAGTTGCTCTTGATGGAACAAAACTAACAACAGCACAGAAATTTACGCTCGTTTCATCGGCTCTGATGACTCAATCGAAAGGATCTCTCACGATCTCGAACATGAAGATTGAGAATGTGAGCCGAACAACTGGTGATGGAAGTGTGATCTCAGCGACACTCTCCGCAAACACAGACAAACTTTCGATTGTCTCGACGACATTCGCATCGTGTTCGTGTTCAGCTGAGAATGGAGGAGCTCTTGCAGTGACTTTATCAACTTCAGCACTCTTCTCGATCGCTGGCACATCGTCATTCACATCCTGCACAGCGAGTGGGAAAGGATCGAAATTGTATCTCTCTCGACCAAGCCTGATCTCGTTCCTCACACCAAGTGACGGAACTGGCCCTCTGAATGTTGTGAAGCCAACACTCTCCACAAAGGCGGCTGCTGATTCCATTCTGAACGAGTTTTATGGATTTGAATCGTCGAGCTCTGAAGGATCGCTTCTTTTGTACTGGTATCCCTTCAGCTCAGACGACACGACGATGCATGTTCACTCATCTGGACACGCTCACTCGCTTTGTGGGAAAGAAGCTCTTCCCTGCCAAACACTCCCCGACTCTCTGAGCAAGATTCAATCCGCCACCACATTGATGATCGACACGAACATCGAACTCTCTTCGAAGCTGACGTCTCTGACAAGTGAATGGACGCTCAGTTCAAGTGGGTCGTTCAAGGTGACTGTGACGTCAGAGGGACAAATCGAAGTGAAAGATGACCAATCCAATCTGACTGTGTCGTCACTCTCGCTGGACGTCGGAACGCTCTCATCAGAGAGAACCACTGAACTCGTGTCTGTCTCAGCTGGATTGCTCGTTTTGTCGTCGTGCACTGTCTTCTCCTCAACATCCAACCTGCTTGTTTCCTTTGTTGCTCTCTCAGGGGGAGATATTTCGATGACTTCGACCACATTGAACATCCCCACAATTCGATCGAAACCAGTTGTCTCTGTGACTGGAGGCAAATTGGAAGTGGATTCGTCGACTTCGTTCGTGAACTTGGACACAGTCACTCATGAAGCTTCACTTGTGTCGATTGGAGGAGGAGAAGTCGTTCTGGATGGAGCATCATTGACTACTTCACAAACAATGACCTTTACATCATCAGCTCTGTTTGTTCAGACGAAAGGATCTCTGACGATCTCGAACATGAATATTGAGAATGTGAGCAGAACAACTGGAGATGGAAGCGTGATCTCCGCAACACTCTCCGCAAACACTGACAAACTATCGATTGTCTCAACGACATTCGCATCGTGTTCGTGTTCAGCTGGGAATGGAGGAGCTCTTGCAGTGACTTTATCAACTTCAGCACTCTTCTCGATCGCTGGCACATCGTCATTCACATCCTGCACAGCAAGTGGGAAAGGATCGAAATTGTATCTCTCTCATCCAAGCCTTGTCTCGTTCGTGTCGGCAGGAAATCTGGACTCGATCAAACCAACACTCTCCACAAAGGCGGCTGCCGATGGGATTCTGAACGAGTTTTATGGATTTGAATCGTCGAGCTCTGAAGGGTCACTTCTTTTGTACTGGTATCCCTTCAGCTCAGACGACACGACGATGCATGTTCACTCATCTGGGCACGCTCACTCGCTTTGTGGGAAAGAAGCGCTTCCTTGCCAAACACTCCCCGACTCTCTGAGCAAGATTCAATCGGCATCAACATTGATGATCGACACGAACATCGAACTCTCTTCGAAGCTGGTATCTCTGCCAAGAGCCTTGACAATCACCAAAAGTGGATCATCTGTTCTCACTTTTATTACTTCTGGACAACTTGAAATCAGCACTTCTGGATCAGTACTGACACTTTCTTCTCTTTCACTGGAAGTTGGAACACTGACCGTTGACCGAACTTCTGAACTGATCACAGTCTCAGCCGGTTCTCTCGCTATCTCCTCCTGCACTGTCACCAACCTCGACCAGAACAATGATGTGCCTTTCCTTTCTGTGAATGGAGGATCTGCCTCACTCGGCGTCTCCAACACATTTGTCAACCCATCCGTCACATCTCCTCTCTTCGCCGTCTCAGCAGGATCTCTCTCAATCACGTCACCGCTGTCTGTTACACATCTCAACGATGTTCGATCAGCGGCTCTGTTCGATCTGTCTGGCGGGACGACCACACTGTCAAGCTCGCTGAAATCACTCTTCTCGTCGGGAACAGTGTTTTCAATGAAAACAGGATCAATTTTGAATCTGAACACAGTGAGTGACGACTTCAACATGGCGAAAGTGTCTCAACTGGCAGAGTTGGATGGAGGGCAACTTGTTGTGACTGGATCGTTCTCGAAAGGGATGTTGAGCTCGTCGTTCATCTCTGGACATGGAACTTTGGAGATTGGAACATCGTTCACATCATTCTCTCCTCAACCAACATCGAACGCGGAATGCCGACTTCTGACGCTGACGATCCTGAAGGGAGAGACAGTGCAAATTGGATCATCGACCAACAAAGTGACGTTCGATTCGTGCTCCTCTTCAGAGGATGGAGGAGTGCTTCACGCGACTCTTCAAGAAACAGGAGCACTCTCGCTGACAAACACGACATTCGCTGGCTGCTCTTCAAACGGGAACGGAGGAGCCATCTTCGTCGATTTGGTTGGCTCGACTCTTCCTCCGTCCATCTCACTCACGTCGGTGTCTTTTGGAGATGTCACTGCTGGAACAGGGTGCTCAGCCCAGAATGGACAAGCTGTGTATTGTGTGGTTGCATCTGGAAAGGAGGCAAGTTCTCTCAAAGCAATTCGAGACTCTCTCCTTCCTCCATCGCCAAGCACACTTCCTGCCTTCTTTTCAACTGAACGCACTCTGGTTGAGTTTGGAGATGAGTCAATTGTGGGATCAATCCTCTATCCCTTCCATCCAATAACAACCCAACTAAGCCTGCGTGCTGATATTGGATTCGACCATCCTCTGTGCGGGAACACCTTCCTTCCCTGCCAGTCTCTGAAACAGGGATTCTCCAACATTCCTGTCCTGTCCGACACTCATTCTCTGATGCTCGACACGCCTCTCACTCTGAACGAGAAACTGTCAACGGAAGACAAGACTGTGAACATCGCTGGTTCTGACTCAAACAACCTGAAATTGGGCACAGCCGCTGAACTCGATGTGAAAGCTGGTGAGCTCATTCTGTCCAGCCTTACTGTTGTCCTTCCAAAGCCTCTGACCAAGTCAGTCTTTGTTGTGTCGTCAACAGGGAAGCTCCACTTGACATCGACCTCAGTCATCGAACACTCTGGATCATCATCCTCCCCAACAGTGCTTCCATCTCCTCTCTTCTCTGTGACAGGAGGATCACTGACGATTGAGGGAACAGAAGCCTCTCCACAGACATTCGAATTCTTCGATGGATCAAGTGTGATCAAAGCACTCTCAACCAACCAGCCGTCTCTAACACTCTCACACTGCCACTTTCTGAGCTGCGTCTCCCCCGACAATGGAGTGATCTCTCTTGAGAGTGAGAATGGTGGACAACTGTCGATGAATGGTTGTTACTTTGTGAATAACTCCGGCTCGAAATCGAATGATCTCTTCGCTTCAGCAGGATGGATTGGGGCATTGACGAACCAGACGATTCTGTCGTCGTATTCTGAAAGCAACATGGACCACACAGTGATTGGAGACAAGTCGATGAACGACCTGATTCCTTATTCAGTTCTGAAGATTCATCCCACACTTGGAGAAAATGAATGTTCATCGCCATCTGTCCCTTGCCCTTCGATTGTTCGCAGCTTGGAGTTGTGCATTCAGACAGAAATGGACAACAAAACACCAGCTCTGCGAAAGATCGAAATGCAAACAGACGTGAAAGAGTCAACCACACTCGTTGTTGGAATGAAAAGAATTGAACTGTCTGCATCGTCGAAGGAGATCGAGTTGACTTGGGATTCGTCAGATTCGATGATGACAATCACAACAGGATCTGCTCTTCTCACCTCGTTCGTCCTCGTCCATCTCCATCCCACCTCTCCCAATCCTCTTCTGTTCATGAATGACGCAGGAACTCTGAAGTTGTCGTCGATTGAGTTTGATGGACAGAAAAAGACGTTCTCGTCTGAATTGATTGCTGTTGAGGATGGACACCTTCAAATCGCCTCATCGTCGTTCTCTGCAATGCGAATGGAGTCATCCGCGTTGATCGAGTCAGACGGAGTTGTGGAGATTGAATCCTGCACCTTCTCTGACATCACTCGCTCGACTCTGAACGCGACGGTTGTTCACACAACAAGCGAGAAAGGATCAGTCTCAGTGAAACAAACTGAGTTCTTGTCGTGTTTTGGAGGATCGGAAGAACGATGGGTTGAGTTGACAGACAGAAACCCAACCGCACTCACTCAAGCGAGTTGGCAGGGGACGTTCAACGTGTCTTCTCCGATTCGAGGAGTGGCAGTGAACTCGGCCTCGAAAGTGGGAGTTGCTGGATACAACCCGTTCTCGCTTCTGTACGAATGGTACCCGCGAGAGGGATCGGCGATTGTTGTGTCGAGTGAGAAGAGTCGGGAAGACCATCCTTTGTGTGGAGGGAAGGTTCTGCCATGCCTGACCGTGAACAAAGGGATGGGATTGACAACACAACACACAGTTGTTGTGAACGAGAAAGGAAGAGTGAATGGGGAAGTTGTGATTGAGAACCGCGCAGTGAGCATTTCTGGAGAGAATGGGAAGGATGTGTTGGCGTTTGTTGAGAATGGTCAGCTGGTGAGTGTGTCAGGATCAGAAGCAAAGACAACCCTGACCGATCTTGTGTTTGATGTCTCTCTTTCTCTGTTGGTGTCGCCTGTTGGAGTGTTTGAGCTTGGAGGAGGAACACTTTCGGTCTCTCAGTGCTCGCTGATCTCGTCGTCTTCGATCAAAATGGGATTGTTTGTGATGAATGAAAACACACTGAAAGTGAACGATCTGAAACTGGACTCGCTGAACTTCTCCGCCTCGCCATTCGTTCTGACAGGAGCCAAATCAGTCTCTCTCCAAAACTTGAAAATGAATCTCTGCACAGTTGGAGAGCTCATCAGCAGCACAGACGTCGAAGACCTCTCCATCGAATACTCGTCGTTTGTTGGAGTCACACAGCCTCTCTCAACAAACACAGAAGGTCTCTGCGAATGGAACGCTGGTCTTCTCCGACTTGTGAACACCACATGCGATCTCCTCTCAGCCACTTTTATCGATCTCGACGACGGCGCTCTGTTTGTTGAGAATTCGACTCTGACGATTGAATCAAGCACATTCCACGACAACACGCCAAACGATCCAACATTCACTTCAGTCCACAGAAACATCAGATGTGTCGGCCAAAGCAAGCTGACAGTTGGAAGCCTTCATGGGGGAGATGGTACAGAGTCGGAATCGATGTGGATCTCAGCTGACAAGGATTGCGAAGTATGGGTGAACAAGACTCGGACATTCGCACCGTTCTTCGTTCCGAAGCTGAACAAGAATGAATCGAGCTGTTCACTGGAGAAGAAGGACAAGTCGTTCTCGTTCTCACTGAGTGGATTGCTGTTTGTCCCTTGTGGTCTCAAACTGAACCTGTTTGAAGTGAGGGCCGGTGAGAACCCACAACAACAATCCATCGACCTGACAACCATCTCCACAACGAAATGGACCGAATCAAAATTGGAGTTTGTCCTCCCTCTCTCATCGATCACCCTCGATTCGACATTTGAGTGGCATGCAAGACTGGAATATGGAGAGGGTGAAGTGACATCAGAATGGATTGTTGTGAAGTTGAGTGCATCAGACGAACGAAAGGCTTATGCAAAGAACACGATGAAATGGCTGGGTCCTTTGATTGGGGGCCTCGCTGCCCTTTTCCTCTTCCTTCTCATTCTCATCATTCTTCTCCGTCGCCGCCAAAAGAAGAAAGCAAAACAAAACGCTCAAGAAATGAAAGCCCGCGACGAAATCGACGCTGTTGAGGACAAGTTGATGGTTGTGGATGAGTTCCATGGAAGTGGAGGAACAACAGGAATTGTTGCAGCAGGAAATCAAGACAGAACATTCCTTGTTGAGACAAATGTCTCTGGATACACGATTCATCCAGGAGGAGAAAGAGATCATCTTCAAGCACATAAAACAGACACTGTTGAAGTGTTGAGGGTTGATGAGGGCGTGGAGGTTCTCTATCTTGAGAAGAAGAACACGCTGTACTCGATGCTACATGGACCGGATAAAGTCTCACTCGACAGGACTGACTTTCAAAAGAAGATCGCCATTGGATTGGCACGTCTGGCGAAGTTGCAACCGAATCGCCCGATCTTCACTCGACTGAACCCACACTGGATCTTGTTCAACGAGAAAGGAGAGCCACACTTCAAACTGAACGACGCTGCGACAGTTCCAAGCATGCCTTCTCGTCAAAACCTGTCGCAGCGTGGGATGGGTGTTGGAGGAGGAGATGCGGTGGAAATGACGACACCCGACGACGAAAAGACACCGCCTGCACTGATCGCAAAATCAGGTCATTCTCTGATCTCGACGATCCCACACCTTGCTGATCCGGCAGATGGGACGCCAGTGAGCTCTTTTTTTGCAGAGAGCCCCGCAGTTCGGGCAGCGGGGCGACAGGAGACGATGAGATGGCAGGCGCCGGAAGTGGCGAGCAATGCGCGGAATGTGGATGCACAGCAGTGTGCAGTGTTCAGTCTGGGGATTCTGCTTTGGGAGATTGAGACTGGGCTTGTTCCGTTTGGAGAGCTTGATGCGTCGAACGCATCTCGTCAACTGTGCTCTGGCCTTCTTCCGAAGATGGATGGAGTGAGAGACGACGACCTGAGATCACTGATCGAAGAGTGTCTTCATCTGAACCCGTCTGAACGACCATCGCTGGACACAGTGGCGACATTCTTCGAACCGAAAGGACAAACTGGAACGAAGCTGTTTGGAGACAAAGTTCAAGTGATCCAATGACTCAACTGAGCAAATGAACCATCACTTCACAACGCTCATGATTTCACTCACTTCGAGTCTTCATTTCAACCACTCCACACAATTGGAAACCATGTCACTCGTCTCAGACTGTTCTGTGAGCTCGACCACGTCACATTTCTTGATTATCACGTCGCGATCCTCTTTGCAGAGTTCGGATCTGCATCGGAGCAACAGAACAGAGTGGGCATCCACTCAGACATCTGAGACAGATCGTCTTGCACACATCGACCAGTGTTGTTTGGGAAGACATCTGTGAAGTCGTTTGAGATCTCACTTCACACGAGATGACTCATCTGCAGGCTTCTGATTTGATCCCAGTGATCCCAGTCGGATCTGATCCCACCAAATACCTACAATACCATTTCGTTTCTTTCATTTCAAAAAAGTCTTCTTATATATGATATTTGAATGGAAAAAAAAGTAAAAAGGAAAATGGTCACTTCATAGATCATGAAAATGCAAACTTTGGGTGCTGCTGTTTCAGTTTGTTCTACAACAATAATTATAAAAACAAGTCGATAATGCGTTATTATGTCTTCTTTGATGGTTTTTTCTCACTGACTAAAGTCAATGAAGGGAATACATCGAAAAAAGAAGTGTTGGTGATTGTGATCGTGCGTGTTTTTGGGAAATAAGAGCTGTCTGAAATATTGAAGAGCATTATGTGAAAACAAGAAGTGAATTGAACATGATTAATGAAGTGATAATGAGAAAATCTCAAAGGAAAAGAGTTGAAATTTGATCTCAGTCCAAATTTAGGCACTGACATCAATTGATCCCAGTTTTACCTATTTTGATGGGACTACTCAGATGCCTGCTCATCTGCGATCTGCCGAACGGAAACATCAACACGAGCCACCCATCTCGCGGCAATCTTGTCTTAGGACGGGATTCTCACAGTGTCTTCTTGCCAACACTAACATGTCACCTTCTTGATACGAGCCTGTGAGCCTTACCGTCCACAGGGAACTCTTGGTTGTGTTCTGACATCTTCTTTGTATTCTTAGCTCTTGATTGTGCTCTGACATCTTCATTGTATCATCATCGGCAGCATTTCTTCTTTCTCCATGATCTTTCTTGGACAAATCTCTCACCCACAAGCACTCAATTCCCATCTCATCTCCACATCACTCGTGTCGCATGTCTGTTTTGATGTCTTCAGTCTCGTTCCGTTCTCACTTCGCCTTTCACTGGTTCACCCGAAAGGGAGCGTCGTTTCGCATCATTCGTTTATCCCGCTGAGGGTCAGTTTCAGAACTAAACATGATTTTCAATGGGGACATGACACACTTCACATTTTCTTCATTCGATAACTTCTTTGAGAAATGAGTGATTCCATATGTCGTATTAGACCAGTGATATGATCGGGAGCGTCAGTGACCTCCTTCTTTGTTGATTTGATGATTGTGGTGAACCATGAACAGCCACCCCATACAAAGAATGGTTTGATCTTGTGTCATGATTCTGACTCGCTCATTCTTTCTTTTATCAACCATTTGTGGGCTGTCAACCCTTGTCTGCCCAGACCTCGCCCCTTTCTTCATTCAGTCTGGATCAAACGCACACGAACCAGACGCAAATCACGAATCCATAAAACTGAGTCTGGAAAACTATCAATCAAATACGGTCGTGCTGGAGTCGCGACGCATCAAAGTTTTCGGAACAGAAGACAAATTGGCGCGAATTTTCGAAGGAAACGAAGTTAAAGGAAGTCTCTTCCGACTTGAGAATTCGACGTGTTCATTCTCGTTCTTCTCATTCGAGCCTCTGACGAGCCATGTGATTCGGACATCACACCACTCTTCGTGCGAAGTTATTAGCAGCAAGATCACCGTTTGTGAGACGACGTCGCCGTTTGAATGTTTGGACTCGAGTCTTTTTGTTGTGCACACTGAATTTGTTTTCAACGCCGAATCAAATGTGGCACCGTCGCTCACAACGACGGATACCTTCTCGTCGAAAGTGTCGTTCTCTCACTGCGAGATTGGGAATGTGGTTGTTGGAAGCGAATCAAGTCTGATGGCCTCGACGCTTGTCCAACACACACTGATGGACTCGTGCGTGCTGCAGAACGTCACGCACATCAACCGCTATCGCCGAAGTTGCGGAGTGAAGGAACCGTTCAACGTGTCGCTGACGAACTCTCGCTGGATTGACTGCTCGAATGGATTCTATGGGAGCATTGTGCGGGACGTGGAAGACCAGACGACGTTCCGAGCCGTGAACAACACGTTCCTCCGTGGGGTCACAAATGGAGAGACGACAGGAGGGTATTTCTATACGACGCAAATCGTGGACTCCGACCATACTTATATTTCCTGCACTTTTACGTCTTGTGCAGCATTCGACTCTGCAGGCGGAGCGATCAGATGTCGAGGGATTGCTAGTTTGACTGTGATAAAGTGCGAATTCTATTACAACAAATGTAACGCCTCTGCATATGATGAAAATAAAATAAAGGCTGTCGGAGGAGCGATTCATTTCCATGGTGGGTCAAACGGAGCCCTCCACATCAACGCGTCCCGCTTCGACCACAACACAGCCAACCTTGGTGGTGCTGTGTCAACCCAATTCGCTGCGTCCTTCAACTTCCAACTGTCCAACATTACTAATGGAACATGTTTCAAATTTACCAAACCGCAAACTTCATTCGGTGGAGGATTGATGGTGGCATACCTTCCCTACAATTCCATCGTGTCGAATCTGCGCTTCGATGGATGCAACACGGAAGGTTCTGGAGGAGCGATTGATTACTCGAATATGACTGGAAGCATCACATTCTCCAACCTTTTCATCGCAAATAGCCAAACACGGAGAGGAAATGTCGTTTTCTCCGACGTTCAAAATCCGTCGTCAAAGATCCAATTTTTCAGCTGTATCTTCTTCAACAACAACTCAACGCAGCAAAATGCGGAGTCAAAGTTCTATCCAAACGATATTCGTCTTGATCGTGTTGAACCGTGGATCTCATTGCTCCAATCTAGTTCGACATTTGTGAACTGCTTCAGCTCTTCCAAAGCTCCGAAAATTGCCATGGCTGATGGTTCAGCACTCATCTACACATTTGAGTATTCCAGTGCTTCCGACAAGAGACTGCTTGACATCCATCTTCCATCGCCAGCTGTTATCGTGAATGGTCAAACCGGATCGGATACTTCGACATGTGGGACGGATTACAGCAACAAATGTCGGACGATTGCTCATGCAGGAATGAATCGGGTTGACTCGTCAGGTGGAAAGGTGCTGATTGAGGCCGGACGATTCACCGAAACAGTCGCATTCGATCTTTACTCAAAACAAATGACATTCACGTCGTTTGGAGACATCCACCCGATCATCAGCTATTCGGGAGGATCAACGGCATTCATCACAAAAGGGACAGGAATAGCACACTTTGAGTATCTCTCGTTTGTGCCCTCGTCGTCGAGTAATGTGATCAATCAATACGCAAATGGAGGACTGGAGATTACAGACTGCTCGTTCATCGCTTCGGACGAGGCGAGTGTGGAGATGCAAATGTCTGCAGTGAAGATGACCGATGGATATATGCAGTTGACTCGAGTGTCGTTTGTTGGACTTCGACTGAAGGGAGGAAGCTGCGTGGAATGTGTTGGCTCGATTACAGGACTGAATATCTCGCAGAGCGAGTTTGTTTCGATTGGAGGAACATCCCCAGCGATGATTGTGTACAAGCGATCAAATACCCTTTCTGGAAAGGTGACCCTGGATGGGACTCGAATGATTGCTGGGAGAGGAGAGAAAGTTGGAGGGATCTTGGTCTCGAATGCGTATACAGTGTCGCTGACAGACGTGAAGATGGCGAATTTGGAGTCAGATGAGCAAGAAGCAGCGATTGACATTTCGGGCTGCAACGCTTTGACGCTTTCGTCGCTTCTGTTTGAACGATGCATTGGAAAGAGTGCGTCAGACATCTTCGTCACCAGCTCAACATGGAGCTATTACTCTTCACCTCTGTATCAATCATTCAGTACTTCAAGCTATCCAACCTCGTCGATCAATGGAGTTGCCTCAGACAAATGGCTGACTCGCACCTCACTGGCGGTGGATGGAGTGTCTGGATCAGATAAAGAGTTCTGCTGGAATGATTATTATGGCTGTCGTTCGATCAGCTCACTTGTGTCTCGAATTGGGCATGGTGTCGAATGGAACACGACGCTGAAACAACAGACAGTTGGAGATTCTGCGATCTCGATTTCGGACAATCTGCAGCTGACGGTGAAAGGGACATCTCAAGCTTGGTCGATTCTTTCCCACAATGGATTGGTCTCCTCTCCGCTCCTCTCTGTCACTTCTGGTTCCCTGTCGATGTCTCAACTGAAACTGTCGACAAGCAATTCATACGCAACCCGCACATCGTCGTTCTTTGTGATGACAGGTGGTTCACTCAGTCTGACCTCTGTCACCTTCCCCTCGCTCTCCTTCTCGAACTCTGGAAGCATGTTGCAGGTATCGGGAACAGGAAGTTTGAGTGTGTCGTCTGTGACCTTTTCTGGATGCTCGACGGATGGAGTCGGATCAGTTCTTCACTCAACATCGTCTGGAACGATCTCTTTGAACGCACTCTCGCTGAGTGGGAACAAATGTGGATCTTTCAAGAAAGGACGAAGCATTGCGATTGAATCAACAACACCAATCGATCCATCGAATGTTGTGATGACTAACGTTAAGATCACAAGTGAAGGAAACACTGGAGATCATGAAGTGTTTTTGAAAGGGCCGTCACTCCCATTGACAGTGACATCGTCGAACTTTGGATTGACACTTGGATCGCAAGCACAACAAACAGTGGTCAAAATGAAGCAGTTCTTTGGGGAAGACACGTCGGACAGTTCGATGTCTGGTCCTCTGTCGTATCTCCTCTACCGCCACTCGACAGGACCAGTGAGTGTGGATGCTTCTTTCTGGGATCATGGATTCTGTGGACTGTCTACCCTTCCGTGCAAGTCTATTGAAATGGCTCACTCGAAATTGAATGAAACAGACCAAATTGTGGATTTCGTGACAGACGTGACGATGACAGGCACGATTGTCTCGAAATCATCAGGATCGATCATCAAATCGTCATCTGGAAAGAAGATGACAGCAGAAAGCACGTGTCAGTTCGTAATTGGAACAGGAAAACTGAGATTGGAATCGCTGACGTTGGAACTACCTTCAGTTCTGTCTCAGGCTCTGTTTGTTGTGTCAGGAGGAACATTGGATGTGAAGTCGACTGTGACTCTGACAAATCCAACAACAACATCGCACACAACTTCACTTCTGTCAGTGAATGGAGGGACAGTTGCGCTGGATGGAACGAAACTGACAACAACACAGAAATTGACACTCGCTTCATCAGCTCTGATTGTTCAGACGAAAGGATCGCTGACGATGTCATCCATGAATATTGAGAATGTGAGCAGAACAACTGGTGATGGAAGTGTGATCAGTGCGAGTCTGACATTGGACACTGACTCGCTCTCGATTGTCTCGACGACATTCAAATTGTGTTCGTGTTCGGCTGGGAATGGAGGAGCGCTTTTCGTGAGTCTGTCAACATCCGCTGTCTTCTCAATCACTGGATCATCCTCATTCACATCATGCACAGCAAGTGGAAAAGGATCGAAATTGTATCTCTCTCGGCCAAACCTTGTCTCGTTCGTGTCGACAGGCAATCTCGACTCGATCAAACCAACACTCTCCACAAAGGCGGCTGCTGATTCGATTCTGAACGAGTTTTATGGATTTGAATCGTCGAGCTCGGAAGGATCGCTTCTTTTGTACTGGTATCCCTTCAGCACATTGGACACGACAATGCATGTTCACTCATCTGGACACGCTCACTCGCTTTGTGGGAAAGAAGCTCTTCCCTGCCAAACACTCCCTGTCTCTCTGAGCAAGATTCAATCCGCCACCACTTTGATGATAGACACCAGCATCGAACTCTCTTCGAAACTGACATCTCTGGCAAGTGAATGGACGCTCAGTTCAAGTGGGTCGTTCAAGGTGACTGTGACGTCAGAGGGACAAATCGAAGTGAAAGATGACCAATCCAATCTGACAGTGTCGTCGCTCTCGCTGGACGTCGGAACGCTCACCTCGGCGAGAACCACTGAACTCGTGTCTGTCTCAGCTGGATTGCTCGTTTTGTCGTCGTGCACTGTCTTCTCCTCAACATCCAACCTGCCTGTTTCCTTCATTGCTCTCTCAGGCGGAGTTGTTTCGATGACTTCGACCACATTGAACATCCCCACAATTCGATCGAAACCAGTTGTCTCTGTGATGGGAGGAAAATTGACAGTGGATTCGTTGTCACTGTTCGTGAACCTGGACACAGTCACTCATGAAGCTTCACTTGTGTCGATTGGAGGAGGAGATGTCGTTCTGGATGGAACATCATTGACTACTTCAAAGTCAATGACCTTTACATCATCAGCTCTGATTGTTCAGACGAAAGGATCGCTGACGATGTCATCCATGAATATTGAGAATGTGAGCAGAACAACTGGTGATGGAAGTGTGATCAGTGCGAGTCTGACATTGGACACTGACTCGCTCTCGATTGTCTCGACGACATTCAAATTGTGTTCGTGTTCGGCTGGGAATGGAGGAGCGCTTTTCGTGAGTCTGTCAACATCCGCTGTCTTCTCAATCACTGGATCATCCTCATTCACATCATGCACAGCAAGTGGAAAAGGATCGAAATTGTATCTCTCTCGGCCAAACCTTGTCTCGTTCGTGTCGGCAGGGAATCTCGACTCGATCAAGCCAACACTCTCCACAAAGGCGGCTGCTGATTCCATTCTGAACGAGTTTTATGGATTTGAATCGTCGAGCTCGGAAGGATCGCTTCTTTTGTACTGGTATCCCTTCAGCACATTGGACACGACAATGCATGTTCACTCATCTGGGCACACTCACTCGCTTTGTGGGAAAGAAGCTCTTCCCTGCCAAACACTCCCCGACTCTCTGAGCAAGATTCAATCCGCCACCACTTTGATGATAGACACCAGCATCGAACTCTCTTCGAAACTGACATCTCTGGCAAGAGCATTGACCCTCACCAAAAGCGGTTCTGCTTTTCTCACAATCTTCGCTTCTGGACTACTTGAAGTGAGCAGTACTAAGTCTGTGCTGACACTTTCTTCTCTTTCACTGGAAGTTGGAACGCTGACCGTTGGCCGAACTTCAGAACTGATCACAGTCTCAGCAGGCTCTCTCGTTGTGTCATTATGCACGATCTTCGCAGTGACGCCGAGTTTGTGTGTGTCTTTTGTGTCGTTGTCGAATGGAGAAGTGTCATTTCCTGATTCAGCGATGACCATCCCGACATTGACGTCGAAGCCGTTTGTCTCTGTTTCAGGAGGAACATTGAATATGGATTCTTCCACATCGTTGGTAAACTCGGACACAGCTGCTCATGAAGCATCCCTTCTGTCAGTGAGTGGTGGCACTGTCGTTCTGGATGAAGCAACGCTAACGACCACAAAGAAATTGACCCTGGCTTCATCTGCGCTGATTACTCAATCGAAAGGATCTCTCACACTGAAAGACATGGTGGTTGACAACATCACACGTCAAGCTGGAGATGGAAGTGTGGTCTCCGCGACACTCTCCACAAACACTGACACACTTTCGATTGTCTCGACGACTTTCAAATCATGTTCGTGCTCTGCTGGGAATGGAGGAGCTCTCTTTGTCGACCTGTCTGCCAGCACTTCCACCTCGATTTTGTTCTCTTCACTCGCGTTTGGGTCAGGTTCTGATTGCAACACTGCGATTCTTGGAACGAACGTGTTTGTGAAGAGTTCAGACCTGAACCGAGATTGTGCTGGAGTTCTGATTGGATTGAAACCAACATTGTCAGGTTCACTGCTCACAACAGCAGAGAAGAACGAATATTTCGGAAGCGAAACGTCGCCTGAGTCACTCCTGTTCTTCTGGTATCCTCACATTGCATCATCTGGAGCTGTTCATGTTCATTCATCAGGAGAAGATCACGTCAACTGTGGTCTTGTCGAACTGGCGTGCGCAACACTCTCTCACTCCCTTGACTCTCTGAAGACAACACGAGCAATCACACTGGACTCCTCGCTCTCGCTTCCGTCGTCTCTTCCTCCTCTCACAAGCTCTTTGTCATTGAACTCAGTCGTGGCAGGGTCTCCCCAAACATTGTCCGCTGGATCTGGTGTCTGTTTCACAGTCACGTCAGGGACTCTGAAATTGGAATCGCTCATTCTGACTCTTCCTGTTCTTTCGACATCTCTGTTCAATGTTAAAGGTGGAATCGTGGAGTTTGATTCCACATGCACTCTTGTGAATCCCTCGTCAACCATGCACACCTCATCTCTCTTCTCGCTGTCGTCTGGAACACTCAAACTCGATACCACATCGCTTCACTTCTCCAACCGATTCGTCTCTTCACAGCCACTCTTCTCCCAAACTGGAGGCTCTCTCGCCGTTTCTGGAATATCGATTGAGAATGTGACTCGAAGCAGTGGCGATGGAAGTGTGATCTCATCAAGCATCTCATCGGGATCGCTCTCGATCACGAGTTGCTCATTCTCATCGTGTGTTTGTTCGAGTGGAAATGGAGGAGTGATGAATGTTGTGTTGTCTGGGACAGCGACATTCACAGTGACAGGATCAACGACATTCTCGTCTTGCAGTGCGAGCGGGAATGGGAACTTCGTTCATCTTACGTGTTCTGATTTGGTGTCGTTCCTGAAAGGAAACAGTCCAACTGGTCCTCTTGCTGCGATCCGACCGACAACCACATCTGGTGTGGCATTCTCGAGTGAAGTTCAGAAACAGTTCTGGGGAAGCGACACGAAGGGAGGATCACTCTCGTCTGGGTCTCTTCTGTTCTATTGGTACCCTCACACAACTGGGCCAGTTCGAGTTGCTCAAACAGGAACGAATCACATCCACTGTGGTGAGGCAGAACTTCCGTGCTCATCAGTCAGTTTCGGCCATGATCGCTTGAAGGAATCAGGAAAAGAAGTAATCCTTTCCTCAGCTGCGTCTCTCAGCACCTCATTGAAACCCATCTTTGCAGCTGAAACGATCACATCTCTCTCAACAGCTCAGACAGTCACACTGTCATCTGAAGGACAGATCAAAACAGACACAGCTAACACTCAGCTCACACTCAAAACACTCGAATTTGCGCTGGAGACGTCGCAAGCAAGAACATTATCTGTTTTATCCGTATCGGCTGGATCTCTGATTGTGAGTGGATGCACTTTCGGTTCTTCAGCCTCCACAACATCGCTCACATCCTCGCTCGTTTCTGTGTCTGGAGGGACATTCCAGATGATCGACAACAGTATGATCCAAAATATGACATCTGCCCATCCGATTCTGTCTCTGGTTGGTGGAACAACTCGTCTCGTCTCCTCAACTATCCGCTCCATTACTCTGACATCGTGTGCAGCGATTGTTGTGAATGATGGGAATCTTGGAGTGGAAGACAGCTCGTTCTCGTTGATCTCGAACTCAGAGGGAGATGGAAGTGTGCTTCGCGCAGTTGTGTCAACAGGCCAAACAGTGAGCATCGTGTCTGGAACCATTTCAGATTGTTGGACGAAAGGGAATGGAGGAGCTGTACATGTGACTCTGGTGGGGACAGGACGTCTGGAAATGAAGGGAACGAGTGGGATTGAATTCGAGAGATGCTCAGCAATGGTTGATTCTTCGAAAGCTGTAAACTCGACTGGACTCGGTCAGTGCGTCTTCATCTCTGCGGAAGTGACATCAAAACTGGTTCTCGACTCAATCTCATTCCCAACAGTTTCAGACACTAATCCAGCACCGTTCTTGTTTGTTTCATCACCTTCGTTGAACTCAGTTGTGACGACATCGTCGTTCGCGTTCCTCAGTCCATTTGAGTTCAGCACAGACGACTTGAAACTCTACTCTGGCCACGATGGAGGGATCCAAAGTGTGACACATCCTCTGATCACATTCTTGCTGGACCTGTCGAAGTCGTATGTCGGTGCAGCTGGAAATGACTCGTTGGCGTGTGGGGTGTCTCTGGTGCCATGTGAAACAGTGACAAGAGCCACAGAGCGTCTTGTGAGTGAGGGATCGACGAAAATGGAGATCATCATTGTGGATTCTGGGATCTTGAACAGTACTCTGGCGATTGATGGGATCTCGCTGCTGGTGACATCGGCGGACAAGAAAGTGGTGAATGTGGATGGAGGATTGTTTGATGTGAGCACGAAGGCAACTGATGCGTCGTCACTGACAATGCGGAACTTGAAGTTGTGTTGGAACGGGAAGGGAAGTCAACTGCTGGAGGTCTCGAAAGGGACGACGAAGATGGCAGCCTGTTCTTTGTCGATGGTGGCGAGCTCAGGGGAGTTGTTCTCGTGTGTTCTGGTGAAAGTGGGAGGTGGTGTTCTCGTGATCGAAGACTTGACGTTCTCTGGAGAGGATAACTGGATTGGGACATTTGTATTGACATCAGGTGGATCGACCACTCTGGATGGATTGACCATCTCGAACGGAAAGCTTTTGTCCTCACCGATCTCTGGAACAGGATCAGTGACGCTTGTGAGCAGTTCGATGAAGTCACTTGATGGATCGAAATCATCGGATTTTTCAGCGCTTCGACTCACTCTCGCGACGGGAATGTCGCTTTCGATTGGTGGAGAGAGCAAACCGGTTTCATTTGTTTCTTGTTCATCGAAAGGAAATGGAGGGGCATTGAATGTTGTTGTGCAGAGCACTGCAGTTCTCACAATCTCTCACACCTCGTTCACGTCGTGCTCTTCTGCTGAGAATGGAGGAGCTCTTGCAGTGAGTCTGTCAACATCCGCTGTCTTCTCAATCACTGCCACATCGTCATTCACATCATGCACTGCAAGCGGGAAAGGATCGAAACTGTATCTCTCTCGGCCAGACCTTCTCTCGTTCGTGTCGGCAGGGAATCTCGACTCGATCAAACCAGCACTCTCCACAAAGGCGACTGCTGATGGGATTCTGAACGAGTTTTATGGATTTGAATCGTCGAGCTCGGAAGGATCGCTTCTTTTGTACTGGTATCCCTTCAGCTCAGACGACACGACGATGCATGTTCACTCATCTGGACACGCTCACTCGCTTTGTGGGAAAGAAGCTCTTCCTAGCAAAACACTTCCCGACTCTCTGAGCAAGATCCAATCGGCATCAACGATTATGATCGATACGAACATTGAACTCTCGACCAAACTGACGTCTATCCCAAGGTCCTTGATCCTCACTAAAAGCGGTTCTGCTGTTCTCTCGCTTACTGAAGCTGGCCAACTTGAAATCTGCAATTCAGGATCAGCGCTGACACTTTCGTCTCTTTCACTGGAAGTTGGAACACTGACAGTTGACCGAACTTCCGAACTGATCACAGTCTCAGCTGGCTCTCTCGTTGTGTCATCGTGCACTATCTTCGCAGTGACGCCGAGTTTGTGTGTGTCTTTTGTGTCGTTGTCGAATGGAGAAGTGTCATTTCCTGATTCAGCGATGACCATCCCGACATTAACGTCGAAATCGTTTGTCTCTGTTTCAGGAGGAACATTGAATGTGGATTCATCGACATCGTTCGTGAACTTGGATACAGCCACTCATCAAGCTTCCCTTCTGTCGGTTGTTGGAGGAACAGTCGTTCTGGATGGAGCATCATTGACAACTTCACAGTCAATGACATTTGACTCATCTTCGTTGATTGGACAGACCAAAGGATCGCTCACACTGAAAGACATGAAGATTGAGAACATCACTCGCCAGACTGGGGATGGAAGCATGACCTCCGCGACACTCGCAACAGGCACTGACAAACTTTCGATTGAATCATCAAACATCACCTCGTGTTCAAGTTCAGATGGAAATGGAGGAGCACTGGCAGTGAAAATCACATCAGGATCGCTCTCGCTGAACAAGTGTCGGTTTGAGAGCTGCTCGAGTGAGATGGATGGAGGGGCAGTCTGGCTGGATCTGTCGAAGATGCCGACGCTGTCTCAGTATTCGCTGTTGAACATACAATTTGGGACCGAAAGTTCAGCAAACGAGGCATCTGGGAAAGGAGACTGTGTGTTTGTGGAGGGGGAGGATCTACGAAGAGTGATTGTGGGGAGCATTTGGCGAGGGTCATTCGAGACGGTGGGAGAGGACGATTTGTGGGGGAGGGACCAATCAACATCGGGAATATCTTTACTATCCCTTCTGCAATCACAAGTGATTGGAGTGGGAGAGGGAGGAAGAGACGATGCAGCAGGAACCATCGACGCTCCCTTCAATACATTACATCGCTGCTTCGTGGAAACAGAACAAAGTGATGGATCATTCGCTGTGGTTGTTGTGGAGCGAACTCGGATCGGAGAAAGCTGTTGGCTGGTGGATCAGCCAGGATGGACGATGTCTGTGAGTGGAGGAGGAGGTGGAAGTGGAAGTGGAGGATCGTCTCAAAGCGAAGTGCTGTGCCGTGTGACTGACGAGGAGAAGCAGCCAGGAACAGCCTCGTCGTCACCACCGCACGCGATGGTCACTCTGAGCGGACAGACGCTCTCTTTCTTTGACATTCTGTTCTCTTCATTTTCTGCGCCTCGCTCGATGGGGTTTGTGTTTTCTCTTCTGGTGTCGTCGCACCTCACTCTGTCGTCGTGCTCGCTCTCTTCATCGTCTCCCGTCGCTGTCTCTCTCGTCTCCGTGTCTGGCTCTTCGTCATTCTCAGCAGACAATCTCTCGATTCGTGATGTGTCGTTTGTTGGGAAGGCAGGGCTGATGAAGTTTGTGGAAGCAAGCCGAATCGGACTGACATCGTGCTCGTTCTCGTCGATATCTTTGGAAGGAGGAGCACTGATGTGGGGGACAACTCGTGGTGGGATGGTAGTGACGAACACAGAATTCTCGAACTGCAATGGAAAAGAGTTCGGAAGTGTGATTCGAATTCAGATTGTCGGAATCACCACATCAATCACAAGCAGCCACTTTACGTCGTGTTCAACAGAAGTGAGGATGGGAGAGAAGGGCGGGAGAGACGTGGTTGGGGGAGGATGTGTGGTGGTTGAGATGATGAAACGAACAAGCTTGACTCGTCATCTTCCCTCTTCGTGCGTTGACTTCTCTCTCTCCTCGTTTACCGACTGCACGCTGACCAACACCGACACCTCATCATCCCCTTCCTCGTTGTCTTCATTTGTGGGTGGAAGTGGATTCTTGATTTTTGGGAACGAGAACTCAGATTGTGTGATTCTTCAGAAAATGAAACTCTCTCGCTGTTTGTGCGCCGGGTTCGGAAAGATGAATGGATTTGATGGGGGAGTTGTGGTTGGGAGGAGGCACGCGATCTTCACTGACCGACGCGACAGTTGGGTTGGTGGATGCCGAATGGGAAGCATCCAAGTGCGATGATCCTCTCCCAATGGATTCTGATGCCCCGAACACCTCCCTTCCCATCGTGTCTGACGAGAGCTGATTGTGCATCTCCACGCTGACTCTTTATTACTCACAATGTGCAGCCGTAGTTTACATCTTCTTTAATCGTTGATTGCGTGACCAGATTTTTCATTTCTGCCCTCATTTCGATCGTACCATTGATTTGTTCATTCTGTCAATGGGATGAGGGCAGTAGAATGAGTGACGATTGAAGTGTGGTCTCCGCGACGCTTACAACAAGCACCAACAAACCCTTGATTGTCTCGACGACATTCTCATTGTGTTCGTGCTCATATGGAAATGGAGGAGCGCTTTTTGTGAGTCTGTCAGCTTCCGCTCTCTTCTCAATCACAGGCACATCGTCATTCACATCATGCACAGCAAGCGGGAAAGGATCGACATTCTATCTCTCTCAACCAAGCCTTGTCTCGTTCGTGTCGGCAGGGAATCTCGACTCGATCAAACCAGCACTCTTCACTGAGGCAGCGACAGATGTGATTCTGAATGAGTTTTATGGATTTGAATCATCGAGCTCGGAAGGATCGCTTCTTTTGTACTGGTATCCCTTCAGCTCAGACGACACAACGATGCATGTTCACTCAACTGGACACGCTCACTCGCTTTGTGGGAAAGAAGCTCTTCCTAGCAAAACACTTCCCGACTCTCTGAGCAAGATCCAATCTGCCGACAGATTGATGATCGACGCGAACATCGATCTCTCTTCGAAACTGACATCTCTGCCAAGAGCCTGGGCACTCACCAAAAGTGGTTCATCGACACTCCCGACGATGATACTGGACCAGCCGCAACGATCACCCACACCGGAAACTCGCTGGTTTCATCAATCCCACACATTGCTGATCCGACAGATGGGACGCCAGCGAGCTCTTTTTTGCAGAGAGCCCCGCAGTTCGGGCAGCGGGGCGACAGGAGACGATGAGATGGCAGGCGCCGGAAGTGGCGAGCAATGCGCGGAATGTGGATGCACAGCAATGTGCAGTGTTCAGTCTGGGGATTCTGCTTTGGGAGATTGAGACTGGACTTGTTCCGTTTGGAGAGCTTGATCCGACGAATGCGTCTCGTCAGCTGTGCTCTGGCCTTCTTCCGAAGATGGATGGAGTGAAAGACGACGATCTGAGATCACTGATCGAAGAGTGTCTTCATCTGAACCCGTCTGAACGACCATCGCTGGACACAGTGGCGACGTTCTTCGAACCGAAAGGACAAACTGGAACGCAACTATTTAAAAACAACGTGCAAGTGATCCAATGACTCAACTGAGAAAATGAACCATCACTTCACAACGCTCATGATTTCACTCACTTCGAGTCTTCATTTCAACCACTCCACACAATTGGAGTGCGTCACTCGTCTCAGACTGTTCTGTGAGCTCGACCACGTCACATTTCTTGATTATCACGTCGCGATCCTCTTTGCAGAGTTCGGATCTGCATCGGAGCAACAGAACAGAGTGGGCATCCACTCAGACATCTGAGACAGACCTCGTCTTCCACACGTCGACCAGTGTTGTTTGGGAAGACTGCTGTGAAGTCGCTTCAGATATCACTTCACACGAGATGACTCACCTGCGATCTGCCAAACGGAAACATCAACACGAGCCACCCATCTCGCGGCAATCTTGTCTTAGGACGGGATTCTCACAGTGTCTTCTTGCCAACACTAACATGTCACCTTCTTGATACGAGCCTGTGAGCCTTACCGTCCACAGGGAACTCTTGGTTGTGTTCTGACATCTTCTTTGTATTTTTAACACTTCATTGTGTTCTGACATCTTCATTGTGTCGTCATCGACAGTATTTCTTCATCCTCCATGATCTTTCTTGGACCAATCTCTCACCCACAAGCACTCAATTCCCATCTCATCTCCACATCACTCGTGTCGCATGTCAGTTTTGATGTCTTCTGTCTCGTTCCGTTCTCACTTCGCCTTTCACTGGTTCACCCGAAAGGGAGCGTCGTTTCGCATGATTCGTTTATCCCGCTGAGGGTCAGTTTCAGAACTAAACATGATTTTCAATGGGGACATGACACACTTCACATTTTCTTCATTCGATAACTTCTTTGAGAAATGAGTGATTCCATATGTCGTATTAGACCAGTGATATGATCGGGAGCGTCAGTGACCTCCTTCTTTGTTGATTTGATGATTGTGGTGAACCATGAACAGCCACCCCATACAAAGAATGGTTTGATCTTGTGTCATGATTCTGACTCGCTCATTCTTTCTTTTATCAACCATTTGTGGGCTGTCAACCCTTGTCTGCCCAGACCTCGCCCCTTTCTTCATTCAGTCTGGATCAAACGCACACGAACCAGACGCAAATCACGAATCCATAAAACTGAGTCTGGAAAACTATCAATCAAATACGGTCGTGCTGGAGTCGCGACGCATCAAAGTTTTCGGAACAGAAGACAAATTGGCGCGAATTTTCGAAGGAAACGAAGTTAAAGGAAGTCTTTTCCGACTTGAGAATTCGACGTGTTCATTCTTGTTCTTCTCATTCGAGCCTCTGACGAGCCATGTGATTCGGACATCACACCAATCTTCGTGCGAAGTTATTAACAGCAAGATCACCGTTTGTGAGACGACATCACCGTTTGACTGTTTGGACTCGAGTCTTTTTGTTGTGCACACTGAATTTGTTTTCAACGCCGAATCAAATGTGGCACCGTCGCTCACAACCACGGATACCTTCTCGTCGAAAGTGTCGTTCTCTCACTGCGAGATTGGGAATGTGGTTGTTGGAAGCGAATCAAGTCTGATGGCCTCGACGCTTGTCCAACACACACTGATGGACTCGTGCGTGCTGCAGAACGTCACGCACATCAACCGCTACGGCCGAAGTTGCGGAGTGAAGGAACCGTTCAACGTGTCGCTGACGAACTCTGTTTGGATTGACTGCTCGAATGGATTCTATGGGAGCATTGTGCGGGACGTGGAAGACCAGACGACGTTCCGAGCCGTGAACAACACGTTCCTCCGTGGGGTCACAAATGGAGAGACGACAGGAGGGTATTTCTATACGACGCAAATCGTGGACTCCGACCATACTTATATTTCCTGCACTTTTACGTCTTGTGCAGCATTCGACTCTGCAGGCGGAGCGATCAGATGTCGAGGGATTGCTAGTTTGACTGTGATAAAGTGCGAATTCTATTACAACAAATGTAACGCCTCTGCATATGATGATAATAAAATAAAGGCTGTCGGAGGAGCGATTCATTTCCATGGAGAGTCAATCGGAGCCCTCCGCATCAACGCGTCCCGCTTCGACCACAACACAGCCAACCTTGGTGGTGCTGTGTCAACCCAATTCGCTATATCCTTCAACTTCCAACTGTCCAACATTACAAATGGATCATGCTTCAGATTTACCAAACCGCAAACTTCATTCGGTGGAGGATTGATGGTGGCATACCTTCCCTACAATTCCATCGTGTCGAATCTGCGCTTCGATGGATGCAACTCGGAAGGTTCTGGAGGAGCGATTGATTGCTCGAATATGACTGGAAGCATCACATTCTCCAACCTTTTCATCGCAAATAGCCAAACACGGAGAGGAAATGTTGTTTTCTCCGACGTTCAAGATCCGTCGTCAAAGATCCAATTTTTCAGCTGTATCTTCTTCAACAACAACTCAACGCAACAAAATGCGGAGTCAAAGTTCTATCCAAACGATATTCGTCTTGGTCGTGTTGAACCGTGGATCTCATTGCTCCAATCTAGTTCGACATTTGTGAACTGCTTCAGCTCTTCCAAAGCCCCGAAAATCGCAATGGCCGATGGTTCAAACCTTATCTACACATTTGAGTATTCCAGTGCTTCCGACACGAGACTGCTTGACATCCATCTTCCATCGCCAGCTGTTATCGTGAATGGACAAACCGGATCGGATACTTCGACATGTGGGACGGATTACGGCAACAAATGTCGGACGATTGCTCATGCAGGAATGAATCGGGTTGACTCGTCAGGTGGAAAGGTGCTGATTGAGGTCGGACGATTCACCGAAACAGTCGCATTCGATTTGGGATCAAAACATATGACATTCACGTCGTTTGGAGACATCCACCCGATCATCAGCTATTCGGGAGGATCAACGGCATTCATCACAGCAGGGGCAGGGCTTGTGCGATTCGAGTATCTCTCGTTTGTGCCCTCGTCGTCGAGTAATGTGATCCACCAATACGCAAATGGAGGACTGGAGATTGCCGACTGCTCGTTCATCGCTTCGGACGCGGCGAGTGTGGAGATCGAAGTTTCGGCAGTGAAGCTGACAGATGGATATATTCAGTTGACTCGAGTGTCGTTTGTTGGACTTCGACTGAAGGGAGGAAGCTGCGTGGAATGTGTTGGCTCGATTACAGGACTGAATATCTCGCAGAGCGAATTTGTTTCGATTGGAGGAACATCCCCAGCGATGATTGTATATCAGCGATCAAATAACCTTGCTGGAAGGGTGACACTGAATGGGACTCGAATGATTGCTGGGAGAGGAGAGAAAGTTGGAGGGATCTTGGTCTCGAATGCGAATACAGTGACGCTGACAGACGTGAAGATGTCGAATTTGGAGTCAGATGAGCAAGAAGCAGCGATTGACATATCGGGCTGCCCGAGTCTGACGCTTTCGTCGCTTCTGTTTGAACGATGCATTGGAAAGAGTGCGTCAGACATCTTCGTCACCAGCTCAACGTGGAGTTATTACTATTCGCCTCTGTCTCAGTCGTTCAGTACTTCAAGCTATCCAACCTCGTCGATCAATGGAGTTGCTTCAGACAGTTGGCTGACTCGCACACCTCTGGCGGTGGATGGAGTGTCTGGATCAGATGAAGAGTTCTGCTGGAAGAATGTTGGCTGTCGTACGATCAGCTCACTTGTGTCTCGAATTGGGCACGGTGTTGAATGGAACACGACACTGAAACAACAGACAGTTGGAGATTCTGCGATCTCGATTTCGGACAATCTCCAACTGACGGTGAAAGGGTCTTCACAAACTGGTACGAATCTTTCGCACAATGGATTGGTCTCCTCTCCGATCCTCTCTGTCACTTCTGGTTCCCTGTCGATATCTCAACTGACACTGTCGACAAGCAATTCATACACAACCCGCACATCGTCGTTCTTTGTGATGACAGGTGGTTCAATCAGTCTCACCTCTGTCACTTTCCCCTCGCTCTCCTTCTCGAACTCTGGAAGCATGTTGCAGGTGTCGGGAACAGGGAGTTTGACTGTGTCGTCTGTGACCTTCTCTGGATGCTCGACGGATGGAGTTGGATCAGTTCTTCACTCAACATCGTCTGGAAGCATCTCTTTGAACACAGTCTCGCTGAGTGGGAACAAATGTGGATCGGGAAAGAAAGGACGCAGCATTGCGATTGAATCAACAACACCATTCGTGTCGTCGAGTGTTGTGATGACTAACGTTCAGATCACAAGCGAAGACAGCTCTGGAGATCACGAAGTGTTTTTGAAAGGGCCATCACTCCCATTGACAGTGACATCGTCGAACTTTGGATCAACACTTGGATCGCAAGCGCAACAGACAGTGGTCAAGATGAAGCAGTTCTTTGGGGAAGACACGTCAGACGGTTCGATGTCTGGTCCTCTGTCGTATCTGCTCTACCGCCACTCGACAGGACCAGTGAGTGTGGATGCTTCGTTCTGGGATCATGGATTCTGTGGACTCTCTGCTCTTCCGTGCAAGTCTCTGGAAATGGCTCACTCGAAAGTGAACGAAGCAGATCAAATTGTGGATTTCGTTTCAGACATGAAGATGACAGGCACGATTGTCTCGAAATCATCAGGATCGATCATCAAATCGTCATCTGGAAAGAAGATGACAGCCGAAACCACGTCTCAATTCGAAATTGGGACAGGAAAACTGAGATTGGAATCAATGACGTTGGAGCTGCCTTCAGTTCTGTCTCAGGCTCTGTTTGTTGTGTCAGGAGGAACATTGGATGTGAAGTCGACTGTGACTCTGACGAATCCCACAACAACATCGCACACAAGTTCACTTCTGTCCGTGAATGGAGGGACAGTTGCTCTGGATGGAACAAAGCTGACAACAACACAGAAATTAACATTGGCTTTATCACCATTGATTGTTCAAACTAAAGGATCTCTGACGATCTCATCCTTGAAGTTTGAGAACATCACTCGTGAATCTGGTGATGGAAGTGTGATCAAAGCGGGTCTGACATTGGACACTGACTCGCTCTCGATTGTCTCGACGACATTCAAATTGTGTTCGTGTTCGGCTGGGAATGGAGGAGCGCTTTTTGTGAGTCTGTCTGCATCCGCTCTCTTCTCGATCACTGGCGCGTCCTCATTCACATCATGCACAGCGAGTGGGAAAGGATCGAACTTGTATCTCTCTCGACCAAGCCTTGTCTCGTTCATGTCGACAGGCAATCTTGACTCGATCAAACCAACACTCTCCATAAAGGCGGCTGCTGATGGGATTCTGAACGAGTTTTATGGATTTGAATCGTCGAGCTCGGATGGATCGCTTCTGTTCAACTGGTATCCCTTCAGCACCGACGACACGACGATGCATGTTCACTCATCTGGGCACGCTCACTCGCTTTGTGGGAAAGAAGCTCTTCCTTGCAAAACGCTTCCCGACTCTCTGAGCAAGATTCAATCAGCATCAACATTGATGATCGACTCGAACATCGATCTCTCTTCGAAACTGACATCTCTGCCAAGTGAATGGACGCTCAGTTCAAGTGGATCGTTCAAGGTGACCGTGACGTCAGAGGGACAAATCGAAGTGAAAGATGACCAATCTAATCTGACAGTGTCGTCACTCTCGCTGGACGTCGGAACTCTCACCTCGGAGAGAAAGACTGAACTCGTGTCTGTCTCAGCTGGATTGCTCGTTTTGTCGTCGTGCACTGTCTTCTCATCCACATCCAACCTGCCTGTCTCGTTCGTCGCTCTCTCAGGGGGAGATATTTCGATGACTTCGACCACATTGAACATCCCCACAATTCGGTCGAAGCCGGTTATCTCGATAACAGGAGGAAAATTGGAAGTGGATTCGTCGACATCGTTGGTGAACTTGGACACAGTCACTCATGAAGCTTCACGTGTGTCGATTGGAGGCGGAGAAGTCGTTCTGGATGGAACATCATTGACTACTTCAAAGTCAATGACCTTTACGTCTTCAGCTCTGATTGTTCAGACGAAAGGATCGCTGACGATCTCTTCCATGAAGTTTGAAAACATCACACGTCAAGCTGGAGATGGAAGTGTGGTCTCCGCGACTCTCGCCACGAACCTTGACGAACTCTCGATTATCTCGACGACTTTCAAATCATGTTCGTGCTCTGCTGGGAATGGAGGAGCTCTCTTCATCGACCTGTCTGCCAGCGCTTCCACCTCGATATTGTTCTCTTCACTCACGTTTGGGTCAGGTTCTGATTCCAACACTGCGATTCTTGGAACGAACGTGTTTGTGAGGAGTTCAGACCTGAACCGAGATTGTGCTGGAGTTCTGATTGGATTGAAACCAACATTGTCAGATTCACTGCTCACAACAGCAGAGAAGATCGAATATTTCGGCAGCGAAACGTCGCCTGAGTCTCTCCTGTTCTTCTGGTATCCTCACATTGCCTCTTCTGGAGCTGTTCATGTTCATTCATCTGGAGAGGACCATCTCAACTGTGGTCTCTTCGAATTGGCCTGCCAAACACTCTCTCACTCCTTCACATCTCTGAAGACAACACGAACAATCACGCTGGACTCCTCGCTCTCGCTTCCGTCGTCTCTTCCCGCTCTCACCAGCTCTTTGACATTGAACTCTGTTGTTCCAGGATCTCCCCAAACACTGTCCGCTGGATCTGGTGTCTGTTTCACAGTCTCGTCAGGGACTCTGAAATTGGAATCGATCATTCTGACACTTCCTGTTCTGTCGACATCTCTGTTCAATATTGAAGGAGGAATCGCTGAGTTTGACTCCACGTGCACACTTGTGAATCCCTCAACCACGCACTCTTCCTCTCTCTTCTCACTGTCGTCTGGAACACTCGAACTCGACACCACATCGCTTGACTTCTCCAACCGATTCGTCTCATCGCAGTCACTCTTCTCCCAAACTGGAGGCTCTCTCGCCTTTTCTGGAATGTCGATTGAGAATGTGACTCGAAGCAGTGGCGATGGAAGTGTGATCTCATCAAGCATCTCATCAGGATCGCTCTCGATATCTCGCTGTCAGTTCTCATCGTGTGTCTGTTCGAGTGGAAATGGAGGAGTGATGAATGTTGAGTTGTCTGGGACAGCAACATTCACAGTGACAGGATCAACGACATTCTCGTCTTGCAGTGCGAGTGGGAATGGACACTTCGTTCATCTTACATGTTCTGATTTAGTGTCGTTTCTGAAAGGAAACAGTCCAACTGGTCCTCTTGCTGCGATTCGACCGACCACTGCATCTGGCGTGGCATTCTCGAGTGAAGTTCACGAACAGTTCTGGGGAAGCGACACGAAGGCAGGATCGCTCTCATCTGGGTCTCTTCTGTTCTATTGGTACCCTCACACAAGTGGGACAGTTCGAGTTGCTCAAACAGGGACGAATCACATTCACTGTGGCGAGGCAGAGCTTCCGTGCTCGTCACTGAGTTTCGGCCATGATCGATTGAAGGAATCAGGGAAGGAAGTGATCCTTTCCTCAGCTGCGTCTCTCAGCGCCTCATTGAAACCCATCTTTGCAGCTGAAACGATCACATCTCTCTCAACAGCTCAGACAGTCACACTGTCATCTGAAGGACAGATCAAAACAGACACAGCCAACACTCAGCTCACACTCAAAACGCTCGTTTTTGCGCTGGACACGTCGCAAGCAAGAACATCATCTGTGTTCTCCATGTCTGCTGGATGTCTGATTGTGAGCGGATGCACTTTCGGTTCATCAGCTTCCACTACGTCGCTCACATCCTCCATCGTGTCTGTCTCTGGAGGGACATTCCAGATGATAGACAACACTGTGATCCAAAACATGAGTTCTGCCCATCCGATTCTGTCACTGGTTGGTGGAACAACAAATCTCGTCTCTGCAACTGTCCGCTCGATTGCTCTGACATCGTGTTCCGCGATTGTTGTGAATGATGGGAATCTTGGAGTGGAAGACAGCTCGTTCTCGTTGATTTCGAACTCGGAAGGAGATGGAAGTGTGCTTCGCGCAGTTGTGTCAACAGGCCAGACAGTGAGCATCGTGTCTGGAACCATTTCAGATTGTTGGACGAAAGGGAATGGAGGGGCTGTGCATGTGACTCTGGTGGGGACAGGACGTCTGGAAATGAAGGGAACGAGTGGGATTGAATTCGAGAGATGCTCAGCGGTGGTTGATTCTTCGAAAGCTGTGAACTCAACTGGACTCGGTCAGTGCGTCTTCATCTCTGCGGAAGTGACATCAAAACTTGTTCTGGACTCAATCTCGTTCCCAACAGTTTCAGACACTAATCCAGCACCGTTCTTGTTTGTTTCATCACCTTCGTTGAACTCAGTTGTGACGACAACGTCGTTCGCATTCCTCAGTCCATTTGAGTTCAGCACAGACGATTTGGCCCTCTACTCTGGCCACGATGGAGGGATCCAAAGTGTGACGCATCCTCTGATCACATTCTTGCTGGACCTGTCGAAATCGTATGTGGGAGCAGCTGGGAATGACTCGTTGGCGTGTGGGGTGTCTCTGGTGCCATGTGAAACAGTGACAAGAGCCACGGAGCGTCTTGTGAGTGAGGGATCGGCGAAAATGGAGATCATCATTGTGGATTCTGGGATCTTGAACAGTACTCTGGCGATTGATGGGATGTCGCTGCTGGTGACATCAGCGGACAAGAAAGTGGTGAAAGTGGATGGAGGATTGTTTGATGTGAGCACAAAAGCGACTGACGCGTCGTCACTGACCGTGCGGAACTTGGAGTTGTGTTGGAACGGGAAGGGAAGTCAACTGCTGGAACTCTCGAAAGGGACGTCGAAGATGGCAGCCTGTTCTTTGTCGATGGTTGCGAGCTCAGGGGAGTTGTTCTCGTGTGCTCTGGTGAAAGTGGGAGGTGGTGTTCTCGTGATCGAAGACTTGACGTTCTCTGGAGAGGATAACTGGATTGGGACATTTGTGTTGACATCAGGTGGATCGACGACTCTGGACGGAGTGAGCATCTCGAACGGAAAGCTTTTGTCCTCGCCGATCTCTGGAACAGGATCAGTGACGTTGGTGAGCAGCTCGATGAAATCACTTGATGGATCGGAATCAACAGACGTTTCAGCGCTTCGACACAGTCTCTCGACGGGAGTGTCGCTTTCGATTGGTGGAGAGGGCAAACCGGTTTCATTTGTTTCTTGTTCATCGAAAGGAAATGGAGGAGCATTGAACATTGCTCTTCTGTCATCTGGAACACTGAAGATCTCTCACACCTCGTTCACGTCGTGCTCTTCTTCTGGGAATGGAGGAGCACTTGCAGTGAGTCTGTCTGCATCCGCTCTCTTCTCGATCACTGGCGCGTCCTCATTCACATCATGCACAGCGAGTGGGAAAGGATCGAAATTGTATCTCTCTCGGCCAGACCTTCTCTCATTCGTGTCGGCAGGGAATCTGGACTCGATCAAACCAACACTGACCACAAAGGCGGCTGCTGATTCCATTCTGAACGAGTTTTATGGATTTGAATCGTCGAGCTCGGAAGGATCGCTTCTTTTGTACTGGTATCCCTTCAGCACATTGGACACGACAATGCATGTTCACTCATCTGGGCACGCTCACTCGCTTTGTGGGAAAGAAGCTCTTCCTTGCAAAACACTTCCCGACTCTCTGAGCAAGATTCAATCAGCATCAACATTGATGATCGACTCGAACATCGATCTCTCTTCGAAAATGACATCTCTGCCAAGAGCCTGGACGCTCACCAAAAGTGGATCATCTGCTCTTACAATCGTCGCAGCTGGCCAACTTGAAGTGAGCAATTCTGGCTCAGCGCTGACCCTTTCTTCTCTTTCATTGGAAGTTGGAACACTGACTGTTGACCGAACTGCCGAACTGATCACAATCTCAGCTGGCTCTCTCGTTGTGTCATCGTGTACTGTCTTCACATCGACACCGAGTCTGTCTGTGTCTTTTGTGTCGTTGTCGAATGGAAAAGTGTCGTTTCCTGGTTCAACGATGACCATACCGACATTGACGTCGAAGCCGTTTGTCTCTGTTTCTGGAGGAACAATGAATGTGGATTCTTCCACAACATTGGTTAACTCGGACACAGCTGCTCATCAAGCATCACTTGTGTCAGTGAATGGAGGGACAGTCTTTCTGGATGGAGCATCATTGACAACTTCAAAGTCAATGACCTTTGCCTCATCTTCGATGATAGTTCAGACCAAAGGATCACTCACACTGAAAGACAAGGTGGTTGAAAACATCACTCACCAGACTGGTGATGGAAGTGTGATTTCCGCGACACTCTCAACAAACACTGACATACTTTCGATTGTCTCAACAGCCTTCGCCTCGTGTTCAAGTTCAGCTGGAAATGGAGGAGCGCTGGCAATCACAATCACATCGGGCTCGCTCTCGCTGAACAAGTGTCAGTTTGAGAGCTGTTGGAGTGGGATGGACGGAGGGGCAGTCTGGCTGGACCTGTCGAAGATGCCGGCACCATCTCAATATTCGCTGTTGCAGACAACATTTGGGACCGGAAGTTCAGCAAACGAGGCATCTGGGAAAGGAGACTGCGTGTTTGTGGAGGGGGAGGATCTGCGAAGAGTGATTGTGGGGAGCATTTGGCGAGGGTCTTTCGAGAAAGCGGGAGAGGACGATTTGTGGGGAAGGGATAAGACAACATCAACATCAGGAATGTCGTTGTTGGGGCTTCTCCAATCGCAAGTGATTGGGGTGGGAGAGGGAGGAAGTGACGAAGCAGCAGGCACGATGGACGCCCCGTTCGAGACACTCCGTCGCTGCTTCGTGGAAACAAAACTAAGCGATGGATCATTCGCAGTGGTTGTGGTTGAGCGGACTCGGATGGGAGAAAGCTGTTGGCTGGTGGATCAGCCAGGATGGACGATGTCTGTGAGTGGAGGAGGAGGTGGAAGTGGAAGTGGAGGATCGTCTCAAAGCGAAGTGCTGTGCCGTGTGACTGACGAGGAGAAGCAGCCAGGAACAGCCTCGTCGTCACCACCGCACGCGATGGTCACTCTGAGCGGACAGACGCTCTCTTTCTTTGACATTCTGTTCTCTTCATTTTCTGCGCCTCGCTCGATGGGGTTTGTGTTTTCTCTTCTGGTGTCGTCGCACCTCACTCTGTCGTCGTGCTCGCTCTCTTCATCGTCTCCCGTCGCTGTCTCTCTCGTCTCCGTGTCTGGCTCTTCGTCATTCTCAGCAGACAATCTCTCGATTCGTGATGTGTCGTTTGTTGGGAAGGCAGGGCTGATGAAGTTTGTGGAAGCAAGCCGAATCGGACTGACATCGTGCTCGTTCTCGTCGATATCTTTGGAAGGAGGAGCACTGATGTGGGGGACCACTCGCGGTGGGATGGCAGTGACGAACACAGAGTTTTCGAAGTGCAATGGAAAAGAGTTCGGAAGTGTGATTCGAATTCAGATTGTCGGAATCACCGCATCAATCACAAACAGCCACTTTACGTTATGTTCAACTGAAGTGAGGATGGGAGAGAAGGGCGAGAGAGACGTGGTTGGGGGAGGATGTGTGGTGGTTGAGATGATGAAACGAACAAGCTCGACTCGTCATCTTCCCTCTTCGTGCGTTGACTTCTCTCTCTCCTCGTTTACCGACTGCACGCTGACCAACACAGACACCTCGTCATATCCGTCCTCGTTGTCTTCATTTGTGGGTGGAAGTGGATTCTTGATTTTTGGGAACGAGAACTCAGATTGTGTGATTCTTCAGAAAATGAAGCTCTCTCGCTGTTTGTGCGCCGGGTTCGGAAAGATGAATGGATTTGATGGTGGAATTGTGGTTGGGAGGAGGCACGCGATCTTCGCTGACCGACGCGACAGTTGGGTTGGAGGATGCCGAATGGGAAGCATCCAAGTGCGATGATCCTCTCCCAATGGATTCCGATGCCTCTGAACACCTCCCTTCCCATCGTGTCTGACGAGAGCTGATTGTGCATTTACACGCTGACTCTTTATTACTCACAATGTGCAGCCGTAGTTTCCATCTTCTTTAATCGTTGATTGTGTGACCAGCTTTTTCATTTCTGCCCTCATTTCGATCGTACCATTGATTTATTCATTCTGTCAATGGGATGAGGGCAGCAGAATGTGTGACGATTGAAGTGTGGTCTCCGCGACGCTTACAACAAGCTCCAACAAACGTTCGATTGTCTCGACGACATTCACATTGTGTTCGTGTTCGGCTGGAAACGGAGGAGTGCTTTTTGTGAGTCTGTCAACATCCGCTCTCTTCTCAATCACAGGCACATCGTCGTTCACATCATTCACAGCAAGTGGGAAAGGATCGAAACTGTATCTCTCTCAACCAAGCCGTGTCTCGTTCCTCACACCAAATGAAGAAACTGGCCCTCTGGACTCGATCAAGCCAACACTCCCCACTGAGGCGGCTGCTGATTCCATTCTGAATGAGTTTTATGGATTTGAATCGCCGAGCTCGGAAGGATCGCTTCTTTTGTACTGGTATCCCTTCAGCTCAGACGACACGACGATGCATGTTCACTCAACTGGTCACGCTCACTCGCTTTGTGGGAAAGAAGCTCTTCCTTGCAAAACACTTCCCAACTCTCTGAGCAATATTCAATCGGCCGACACGTTGATGATCGACACGAACATCGATCTCTCTTTGAAACTGACGTCTATCCCAAGAGCTTGGGCACTCACCAAAAGTGGTTCATCGATACTCCCGACGATGATACTGAACCAGCCACAATGATCACACACACTGGCCGCTCTCTGATCTTGACGATCCCACACATTGCTGATCCGACAGAAGGGACGCCAGCGAGCTCTTTTTTTGCAGAGAGCCCCGCAGTTCGGGCAGCGGGGCGACAGGAGACGATGAGATGGCAGGCGCCGGAAGTGGCGAGCAATGCGCGGAATGTGGATGCACAGCAGTGTGCAGTGTTCAGTCTGGGGATTCTGCTTTGGGAGATTGAGACTGGACTTGTTCCGTTTGGAGAGCTTGATGCGTCGAACGCATCTCGTCAACTGTGCTCTGGCCTTCTTCCGAAGATGGATGGAGTGAGAGACGACGACCTGAGATCACTGATCGAAGAGTGTCTTCATCTGAACCCGTCTGAACGACCATCGCTGGACACAGTGGCGACATTCTTCGAACCGAAAGGACAAACTGGAACGAAGCTATTTGGAGACAAAGTTCAAGTGATCCAATGACTCAACTGAGAAGAAGAACCATCACTTCACAACGCTCCTGATTTCACTCACTTCGAATCTTCATTTCAACCACTCCACACAATTGGACACCATGTCACTCGTCTCAGACTGTTCTGTGAGCTCGACCACGTCACATTTCTTGATTGTCACGTCGCGATCCTCTTTGCAGAGTTCGGATCTGCATCGGAGCAACAGAACTGAGTGGGCATCCACTCAGACATCTGAGACAGATCGTCTTGCACACGTCGACCAGTGATGTTTGGGAAGACAGCTGTGAAGTCGCTTAAGATCTCACTTCACACGAGAAGACTCATCTGCGAACTGCCAAACACAAACATCAATACCAGCCGACCATCTGGTTGAAGTATTGTCTTTTGACTGGACAATCACTTTGTCTTCTTGCCAACACTGACATATCACTCTCTTGATACGAGCCTGTGAGCCTCACCGTCCACAGGGAACTCTTGGTTGTGCTCTGACATCTTCGTTGTATTCTTCCTTCTTCATTGTGTCGTCATCGACAGCATTTCTTCATCCTCCATGATCTTTCTTGGACCAATCTCTCACCCAGAAGCACTCAATTCCCATCTCATCTCCACATCACTCGTGTCGCATGTCAGTTTTGATGTCTTCTGTCTCATTCCGTTCTCACTTCGCCTTTCACTGGTTCACCCGAAAGGGAGCGTCGTTTCGCATGATTCGTTTATCCCGCTGAGGGTCAGTTTCAGAACTAAATCTGATTTTCAATGGGGACATGACACACTTCACATTTTCTTCATTCGATAACTTCAAATTGTAAATGAAATAAATTGCTGTGTTCATCCCGTGGATTTCACCCAAGTCGCAAACCGAACGTTATACAAAGAATGGTTTGATCTTCATCAATGTTACTACAGTCTGGAACAAAAAGATGGCGATCTGGAACAAAAATCAATCCCACCATCCAGACTTACGGACTCCTGACTTTCAACCAAAGTTCTTTTCTCCTTTTTTCTCACTTCCTCCAGGACTCAGCATAGACTCAAACTCGGTATAATGTGATTTCAAGCCGCTTATCCAGAAGATCACACCAATCTTCACCATCAGATCTTCGCCTCCTCTCCATGATTTGGTATGTCTTTTTATTCGTTTTTTGATGTTCCTTCATTTGCATACCTTCACTTTAACAGCGATTTTGAACCTTTTGGGAGATTATCCCTCTTATGTCCAGAGTAAATGAACACGACACTCTCTGTGCATGTTCTTCGTTTATTTTCTCGTTCTTCTCGCTTTTCTCCCTTTCTCTTATCATCCTTTCCTTTCTCTACACCTTTCCCAGTCTTCATTCGGCCTCATATACCTAATCTAATCGTTCTATTTGGTTTTCATTCTTTCTCTCTTTTATCAATCTGAAAAGGCATCATTCCATTTCTCTGCATTTCTATTTCTTAGATGACAGTATTTCTCTGTCGAATCTCTCATTATTTTTTCTAGATCCTGTTTTATTCTCGCATATCAAGTGTTAATTCCATTTCCAGGACAGAAAAGAAAGACAAGTGGACAAATGAAACGAAAAGAAGCTAATGATCACATGAATAGCAGAAATAGGGGAGAGGTTATGTGATTCGACATCTTCTCGATGATAAAAAGTGAGAAAGAATGAAAACCAAATAGAACGATTAGATTAGGTATATGAGGCCGAATGAAGACTGGGAAAGGTGTAGAGAAAGGAAAGGATGATAAGAGAAAGGGAGAAAAGCGAGAAGAACGAGAAAATAAACGAAGAACATGCACAGAGAGTGTCGTGTTCATTTACTCTGGACATAAGAGGGATAATCTCCCAAAAGGTTCAAAATCGCTGTTAAAGTGAAGGTATGCAAATGAAGGAACATCAAAAAACGAATAAAAAGACATACCAAATCATGGAGAGGAGGCGAAGATCTGATGGTGAAGATTGGTGTGATTTTCTGGATAAGCGGCTTGAAATCACATTATACCGAGTTTGAGTCTATGCTGAGTCCTGGAGGAAGTGAGAAAAAAGGAGAAAAGAACTTTGGTTGAAAGTCAGGAGTCCGTAAGTCTGGATGGTGGGATTGATTTTTGTTCCAGATCGCCATCTTTTTGTTCCAGACTGTAACTCGCAATTTCTTTCTTTTATCAACCTTTTGTGGGCTGTCGACACTTGCCTGCCCAGACCTCGCCCCTTTCTTCATTCAGTCAAGATCAAACACACATGAGCCAGGCGCAAATCACGAATCAATCAAACTGAATCTGAAAAACTATCAATCGAATCCTGATCGAAAGGGACGGTGTCTTCGTTTTTGTAGAACGTGTAGGAGAGACAATTGAACCTTATGAATCTGACAGTGGATGTGGATACCAGAGAACCCCTCTCGCCGAATTGAGCCCAGAAAACCTTTACCCTCTCCACGCTTTGACGATGCGCCGTCAGTCGATGTTGATACACATTGCAGAATTGATAATTCCCATTTCTTTATCACCTTCATTACTTCATCACACACAACACTTCCAGCACCGGACAGAATCGAGGAGAGTGACAATAGATGAGACGGAATTACAGTGTGGTCACCCAAAACTTGGTCGGACATTTTCTCGCATTTCAACAGGAATCATCGTTTGATTTTTTCTCTGGCTGTTCATTTCATCATTTTGCATTCTTTGCTTGTTTTTCTTTTTTTCGAAAAAAATGTTCAACTTTGACTTTTGTGGATTGATCTAACCCAGCATATGTCATCGACTGAATTTCGCATTCGAGATCGAACATTGATAGAGTTCTGCTGGAGAATGCAGCTTCATCACAAGGAAGCTCACTCTCTGCTTGCAGCTTATTACCCAGACGATAAACCCTGCTTGGAAACATGCAGAAAAGTGATGAAGGACCTGGAGAACGGCATTTTTTCTGTGACTGGAAAGATTCCGTATCATGTCAGAAGCAACATCACTCTAATCAACGCCCTTTCCAAAATTTTAGTGGAAGACACTTCATTATCTCTGCGGGCGATGTGGAGAATCACTGGTTTTCATCCACAAACAATCAAAAAATGTCTTCTCGGACATTTTGGCTTTGTCCGACGAGACACAAGATGGGTCCCTCATCTTCTGACAGACTCTCAAAAAACCAACCGCATTCAGCTGGCATAGGATCTCCTAATCACTCTAAACAAAGAGAAACAAAAGTTATGGAAGTATAACATCACGGGAGATGAGAGTTGGATCAAATGGACAAACCCTCATTCTTTCGTATGGCTTCACCCAAACGATCCTCGACCGGTGAGAGAGCGAATCAACATCGGCAGCGGGAAGACGATGTTGGTGGCGTTTTTTGGTATCGATTTCACTTTCATTCGAATGATCCCCAGAGGGAAAGGAATTACTGCTCAAGTGTTAGTGAACGAGATTTCTCTATTTTCCAGGATTTCTCATCCTCCTTACAGTCCAGATCTCGCCCCGTGCGATTTCTGGTTGTTTGGAGAAATGAAGATGCGCCTGAAAGGAATCACCGTTAAAACAGTCGAAGAACTCAAAAACCATATCTATGCATTCATGGCAGAGCAAACCACCGCAAAAAGAATCCGAGTATTCGAAAACTGGATCAGACGCTGTGAACTGGTAATTCAGAATCAAGGCGAGTACATATAACCGTCGCATTTTGAACTCTCTCTCAACTTTTGTTGCATTCTGGAATTTTTGATTTTGCTGACAATATTTTATCAATAGCACACTCATTTTGACCATCAAATTCATTTTTCGTTTTTCTCACCCCAGGAACTGTTTTGTTCTGACAACATTTCTGAACAGGATCGGAATACACCCAGAAACAAGTTTTTGTGTTTGTATAAGTTTTTATCACTTTTTTGGAAAGTTCTTCTGTCGAGACATATCTCACCCATCTCATTCTCGAGATTGAGATGTGTGAAACTCGGATTCGACGAGCTAACCAAAGACAAAATGATTCAAATCATCCAACTTCATGTGAAATGACTTATGAACACAAGGGTCCAAGAAGTGTCACCCCGACCAAGTTTTGGGTGACCACCCTGTATTGTATTCTGGGGAGGTGTCGCACGAACTGACGGATTTGATGTAATTGTGAGATAGATGGGTGCGATGAACTGGATGCGAACACACCGGCGTAAATGGAGTGGCAAAAGAGGATATTTGGTGGTCCGGAATGGCATATTCAGAAAGGAGATGTGAGGACTGTGATATGGGATTCAGCTATGTTGAATGTTATTTTGGGCGAGTGGGAGTGCAAAAGCATGGGTGGGGACCACGGGAGAGAGATGATGAGGCGTGAGGATTGCGGGCTGGCTGGCAGGGGGAAGCTTAGCCTGGCGAAGGAACTGGAATCTGTCACCCCCATGATACATAGCAGAGACAGTCAAATTTACCCATTTCTATTCGTTGAAGATGTAGCATCCTTTGATAATACTGTCGGAAGTTGTCTGTACAGTTGAATCGAAGCCTCTGAAAAGATCATAAATCCTGAAACCGTGTCATCACTATCCAATCTCCAATCGACCATATAGTCTTTCCGAGCAAAGAAATCAGTGATATTGTCGAAGGTGTACTCACCATCTTGAGCGAGTCGATGGGCTGAACGAAGATGATATATGTCCCTTAGTTTTGCCTCGTCTTCATCACGAGTTATCATCCTGGTTTTTTTTGGATCGTTTGAGAGGTCCATCTTTGAATGATTATGATCGATTTCATTCCATCGGAGTGTCCATCTTTCAGTTTTGTTTGAAAAGGAGCAGTTCAGAGCACATTGACATCCATGATCTCGTGTCGATGTGATTGCCCTTTCACCAGTTGTTGTGGATGGTGGTGTGGTGACACACACATGAATATTTTGCGTCCTTCATTTGGTGATACGACTTGCGCACGAAAGCCATTCTATTTTGGCGTGATCGTTCTGATATGAAGGAATCGAGTTCCTGAAAACTGTTAAATGAGTGTGAGCTGAAAAATTCTTGCATAGACAGTTTTTCATCAACACTGGACGATGGACTAAACATTTCAAACTATTTGAAGATGAATTATGGTTTGATCTTCGAATGATTCCAGAATGACAACGTCGGTCCCAAACAACTGGTCATTCGTGATCGATCCTTGTGTTCAAAACAGAAAAGAGAAAGAAATTATGATAAAAGAGAACATGCGAACAAAAATGAAAAAAAGGATGCCAATGGCGGAACCCGAACCTGGGTCGGAGTATTGAAAGTCTCCCACCCAACCTCCCTGAACAATCCACGATCAAAAATCCATTTTGCTTCAATCCCCTTGCCATGGAGATTCTTCCCCTCCGACCGGTTTTTCCCCTCGCACAGGGTTTTTCCCCTCACAACTGAGCCACCCGCAAATCACTTTATTCCGCACCATCACTGTGATGTGCACCGATTGCAGTTGGCTCTCAAAGACAACTTTCAACAAGACGAGAAATCAACCACATCGAAAACTCCTGAAACCAATTCAGATCAGAACAATTTAGAAAAAGACTGGGATGTATCATCGATCAGATGCTCATTTTTCAGGAGAGTTGCCAAACTGAGTGGGTACATTCCAGTGATTTCGAATGATTCTTGGATCACATCTGGATTCAGGCAACTTGCGAGACTCCAAGGAAGTATTCGAGCAATTTCAGCCCGGTGAGCTACAGATGTGAACGGTTCTGGAGGATTGTACTTGATCCTCAGATTCCCCTTCAACAGTGACTAAACTGTCTGGTCGAGAGACTGAGTGATGTGGGTGGTGTTTGGTGGGAGTTTGAGCACTTATATCTGCTTCTCTTTTCCTTTCTCTCCAAGAGCAGGCGAAAGGTGGGTATTGGGGCCATCTGTGATTTGAAGCCCCCACTGACAGTCTGAATAGTTCAAAGTCGAACATAAATAATTCAAAGTCGAAGTGAAATAATTTCAAGTCGCAATTTAGATTTTTTATCTTTCGCTTCCGAATTCAGCACACAATTCCCTCTACATCTCCTGTGAACTGTTTGTACCCATGTTCTTTCTCGGGTGAACACGTAAACCAGGATTGAAAACAATGTACTCATGCCATCTGAAGTGATTTTGAGCTTTTTAGATGAAAAATGTCACTTCATTGGTCTGAGAAAAAACTGCCTGTCTCACGCAAAAGGCAGTAGGTTTGAACTGATGTTTGAGAGGCGTGAAGGAGTCATCTGTGTGACTAGTTATGCAAACTTTTGGCCTTGTTCAACTTCTGGAGGATCTGATTTGTTGGTTTTTCTGGGCTGAGACGAAGAATTGGTGTGAAATGAGCTCAAAAATGTGAAGGATAGCCGAGAAAGTGATGAATGGTGTTGGATAATACTTGACTAGCCAGTACGATGATCATTTTTTCAGTTTTTGTGATTATGAAAGTGTAGTTTGTGAGGTTCACTTGAACAAATTGGTTCAAAAATTTGGTCTTTCGACTTTGAATTATTTCACTTCGACTTTGAAATATTTCACTTCGACTTTGCATTATTTTCTTCGACTTTGAAGTATTTTTGTTCGACTTTGCACTATTCAGACTGTACCGTCCAAAGGAATGGTATTGGATGATGTAACGTATAGATTCATAAAGTGGTTGAAATCAAAGAGTGACCCAATAAAAATGCCATGAAAGGGTTTATTTTTGCATGGGAGCATTTTTTGTTTTCAACCACTTTATGAATCATTCGCATCATCCGCTTCTCCTCAGAATTGTTAATGAAATCCACATTTCACGTGTGTTTTTTTCGTAGAATAATGAATTCTTCCTTGAAAGAAATGATTGAGGTTCTCAAACTATAGTCAATTATTTCGAAAATGGACGAAATGACGAATATTCATGGTGTTTTATGGGTGTCTCACTTTTCAGGGGAAAAACTCGAGCTCAGGGGAAAAACTCGATCACAGGGGAAGATCTCAATCACAGGGGAGAATCTCAATCACAGGGGAAAATCTCAATCACAGGGGAAAATCTCGGGCCACAGGGGAAGAATCTCAAGGACAAGGGGATTGAAGGTGGATCAATTTTTGAACATGTGTGGATGAGGGAGTTAGAACGCGGGACTTTCAACCCTCGGTCCTGGATCGAGGTTGGTCATCGGCACTTTTTCTCGTTTTGAAACATTTTTGTCAACGATCACAGATTCTCTCTCTTTCAATCCGATTTTTGTTTAAACTTTTCAGAAAGGCTCTGCGATGAACAGAATGTTGCTGATGAGCGGGCAATCACGATCCTGCTTTTTTCTCAAATTCAGACATTATTCTCCAAAATAACTTAACATACAACATAATAGTGACATGTTTGATGCTTCTTCTTCATCTTTTCTCATTGTCCATTCACCCATTCTCAAAACTTTCGCATTCGTTTTCACACTCTCGATCAATCATCTTTCAGATCATCGCACATGGAAGAGACATTGTCGACTCAATCTACTTCTCCAGCTCCTCACGTGCCTTCTTCGCCTGCTCCACTGACACAGCCACTTCCGACTGGCCTGTTGCGACACTGCTCTGTGCATCTCCTTCTTCCATCGCTTTCAGATTCCTCTTTGTCTTTTCATGTATTGATGTGAATGTTGAGTGTTTGGTCGGGAAGAGTGACCAATGCGATCAGAGACGAATCGTGATCTTCTTCGCTTGTCGGATCACTCCCCAAAGCTCGTCCAGCTCTTTCCGCTTCTCCTTGTTCCCCACACACCCTCCCACACATCACTCATAGTCTCCGAGCAGACTGTAGCTGTATTGATCCAGCTCGTCTCTGTTATCCTCGTTGTGTGTGGCCTGCACATCGCTTCGGATCATCAGTAACTCCTCATTACCCCAGCGCTGATGGAGCGAGGGAGTTGGTTGAGATGGGGCGGGAGGGAGACAAGTACGAGCTGTATTGGACGAGGGAGGATGTGGAGGGGTAAGGTGGAGAAGGGCCGTGTGGAGGGGAGAGAGGAATGATGGAGGACGGGCGGCGACACAGACGGTAGTGGAGTGGGATGTGAGATGGGTGTTCGTCCGAAGTTGGGGTTGTGCCTCTTTCGCTCTTTTCTCCTGTTCGTTTGTCTCCTCTGCCACTTTGTTCAATTCTTGCTCCTTCCTCTCCTCTCTCAGCCGCTCCTCCTCTTCCTTCGCCTCTGTCTCCTTCCGCCTCTCTTCTTCTTCCTCGTCCACTTCTGGCAGCCCGCCCATCCCAATCCAGTCCATCATTCCGGCACACGACCTCTCCATCAGCTCGTTCTCTGCTCCGATCTCTTCCAGCATGTTCGTCTTGTGAAGCATGAACACTTCGTTGGCATCGACTTCGGCAACAATGCTAGCCAAGTCGGTGAGAGGCGAAGAGTTGAGCAGGACAGCCGAGATGCAAGTTTGCGAGATGAACTGTGGCTGTGTTCGTGCTTCCACCAAAATCTGGACTGTATCCTCTCTTTCCGCTCCTCTTCACTTCATCTGAGCATCTCTCCCACTCTCTCCTGTATATCAATCCGAATCGTGCCCATCCGCTGGTTCGAGAATGGATTCGCGTTGAGTGAAAATTGGCGAAAGAGAGTCTTTGTGTCGCCCTGCTCTTCCACGATAATCTCAAACACACACGCCATCCCTTCCTCGTCCTCCCTACTGCAGAACGCAACATGATCGTTGTCCCACGGTTCGTGCACAGAAGAGCACACTGGAATCATCCAATCACTGTGCATACGCTCCTCCCTCCCCTTGCCCTCCTCCCCCAACATCCCTCCCGCTTGTCCGTCCTTCTTCTTCCATGTCTTCACACTGTGCAAACCGGCCAGCGCCTTTTTCATCAGAAGCGTATTCCTTATGTCCTCCTCTTTCATCCTCTTCTCGGATGCCACCATCACGTCCCGCACAAACACATACCACGATGTATACGCAACCAGGTCGCTTGTCGGCTCGTCCAGCAGAAGCAGACCGGGGCTGTTGGCCAATGCTCGTGCGATGGTGCTGAGAGGAGTGAAGAGAAGGGGAAGAGGTGAATGAAAAGGAAAAGAAACCGGAAGGTGTGAAAGAGAGAGAGGGTGGGAAAGTCAAACAGTGTATATACACTCGCTGCTGCTCGCCGCAGGACAGCATCAACGGGTAGTGCGTCAGTCGGCTGCTCCACATTCTCCAGTGCTGTCATCGATCTCAGAGTGTTGAAGGTTTGGACTGGTGTTGATATTCCTTCTGCAGCTCGCCCTCCTCACCGCATTCACTCCACAGTCGCTCCCTCTCTCAAATCACCACCTTCTGCTGGAATTTCCTCCTCAACCTTTGTGGTTGCCTTTTCCGGGAGCAACTCAGAGAATTTTGGCGGTGGTCTTTCAGATTCTTTAACAGAAGGTGTGAATTAAAGCATTGAACATCACTCTGAGGAGATCTGCGACGACTGGCCGGTTCTTGATCTGGCAGACATTAGCAACGAGAAGCATACAATTCACTTTTCAGGATTGTTGTCGAAGGTTGGTACTGGCTTTTTCAGTGTTCATTTCACATGTTATTAAAGTCGGATTGTGTCTGTGACTTAGCTGCATTCGACATGCAAATCAGCTTCAAATAATGAAGTATAAACTGTCAAACATACATGATGATGGGTAGGTCAGCATTTCAAAATGAACTTCTCCAATCTTGAAGAGATCTCTGCATGCAACCGATCAGCCTGAAAGCGTCAATGCATTCGTCCTGCTCTGGCACGACACACATAAAGCAAAAGAAGATTAGACGATGAAGGGTGGAAGTGGATCAAATACTTGAGATTTGGACGGAAGAGAACAACAGGGTAGGGACATGAAAAAAGAGTTCATACAGGACGAGAACCACCCAACAGATATATCCATTTTGGCGAAAAGAGATCGGGATGTGTGTGATCGAGAATATGAGAGAGATGAGAAAGTTCTTTCGTTGGTTCATAACAGATCGAGAGTGGGAAAACGAATGCGAAAGTTTTGAGAATGGGTGAATGGACAATGAGAAAAGATGAAGAAGAAGCATCAAACATGTCATTATTATGTTGTATGTTAAGTTATTTTGGAGAATAATGTCTGAATTTGAGAAAAAAAGCAGGATCGTGATTGCTCGCTCATCAGCAACATTCTGTTCATCGCAGAGCCTTTCTGAAAAGTTTAAACAAAAATCGGATTGAAAAGAGAGAGAATCTGTGATCGTTGACAAAATGTTTCAAAACGAGAAAAGTGCCGATGACCAACCTCGATCCCGGGACCGAGGGTTGAAAGTCCCGCGTTCTAACTCCCTCATCCACACATGTTCAAAAATTGATCCACCTTCAATCCCCTTGTCCTTGAGATTCTTCCCCTGTGGCCCGAGATTTTCCCCTGTGATTGAGATTCTCCCCTGTGATTGAGATCTTCCCCTGAGCTCGAGTTTTTCCCCTGAAAATTGAGGTACCCGTGTTTTATGTTATGATTATTATTCTCAGGGACACAAATTTTTTTCAGTGGGGCAGATCCAACCAAACTCATCCTCACCTCTCCTCAGTGACTTTTCATTTCAACAACCAGTATTTAACGATGAAATGAACCATTTCACAAGAAGTGGAAAAAAGCTTAAAAATCTTCAAAAAGGGAATTGAGCCCCTGTTTCCGTTGCTTTTCTACGAATTTCTTTTCCTTCGTTTCCTTTTTGTTGAAGGTGCATCTTGCAGCAATCATCAAATTCTTTCATGATGGCATTTTTGACTTTGTCTTCAAATATTTTGACGTCATCCATCCCTTCGGTGACGTCCGCATTGTTAGCCATTCTTCTTTGTGGTGTTTTAGGATGGGAAGTGGGTAGTCATTGTGCAAGATGAGGTGAGATCTACTGCGTTTTCCTGACGCGCTGACCACAAATAGTGAAGTCTTTTTCGTCATTGGTTTCGTACAGACTGTGAAGCAGCGTTGACGGGTTGTTTGACCGATTCCATTCCCAGGTCGGAATGATCTGTTCTGAAGTGAAGTTTCGTCAGCTTGGATTATTAGATCCTTGTGGTAGTGGTGGGTAGCCGTTAATTGATAAAGTTTCTGTAAAAATAGGAGAATAGTTTCGACACTAGAGGCATTGAATCTTGCTTGATCAACCACGACAGGACTAACACGCGCACGTAACCCGAAATCGGCACGAAACCCGAAATTGTCAACACCTTCTTAACCCATACTTCATATTTCTCCGAACCCATATTTTTTTGGGTCCCACTTTTTTTATGGGTCATCATCTCGGCCCCATAAATCACTTGAGGTAGAAATCGAACCTCCAAAATAGGATCCCTTGTTCAGGGTGCCTATTTAAGAGCCTTTTTTGGCCCAGTTTTTGGTCCCCAAAAATAATGGTCCTTAACATTTAAGCTTAGGGCATAAATCCTTCGCGGTCATATTTCTCCACACCCATTCAAGATTTTTCTTTCTCGTTTGATTTATGGTGGTTTGGGATTGTTTTCTCTCGAAATGACAATTTTTTGAAAAATGAAAAATCCTGGGGGGAGCTGGACGAAAAAAATGGGGAAAAAACTGATTTCCCTGTATGTTAAGCTTAAGAGCTCGAAAACTTGTTTTGATCATATCTCCACAACCAGACATAGTTCCGACATGAAGTTTTCACCAATATGGATGTTTTGTTGGATATTAATTTTTTCTGAAAATTTTGAGAATTTTCGATGACCTCCTATTTCGGCCTTTTCCGATATTTTCAGCAGAATTCAAAAAGTATTGTCGTTTTTCCAATTATCATCACTGTGAACAACAAAATGATGAATTTAGGTGATTTGGAGTCATGACTGTGTCAAATCAACTGAATCTGAAGAAGAACTTCCTCTCAGATGGAATGTGAGATCTCGATTTTACTGAACATGTCCAAAAAGGCCGAAATAGGAGGTCATCTAAAATTCTCAAAATTTTCAGAAAAATTAATATCCAACAAAACATCCATATTGGTGAAAACTTCATGTCGGAACTATGTCTGGTTGTGGAGATATGATCAAAACAAGTTTTCGAGCTCTTAAGCTTAACATACAGGAAATCAGTTTTTCCCCATTTTTTCGTCCAGCTCCCCCCAGGATTTTTCATTTTCAAAAATTGTCATTTCGAGAGAAAACAATCCCAAACCACCATAAATCAAACGAGAAAGAAAAATCTTGAATGGGTGTGGAGAAATATGACCGCGAAGGATTTATGCCCTAAGCTTAAATGTTAAGGACCATTATTTTTGGGGACCAAAAACTGGGCCAAAAAAGGCTCTTAAATAGGCACCCTGAACAAGGGATCCTATTTTGGAGGTTCGATTTCTACCTCAAGTGATTTATGGGGCCGAGATGATGACCCATAAAAAAAGTGGGACCCAAAAAAATATGGGTTCGGAGAAATATGAAGTATGGGTTAAGAAGGTGTTGACAATTTCGGGTTTCGTGCCGATTTCGAGTTACGTGCGCGTGTTAAGTGTTTTTAATGCGATGTGCCATTGCTAGAAAGTGATAGACCCATCTCAGTGACATTTCTTCATCAGATTTTGTCGATTTGACATAGCCAAGTCCCCAAATCACTTAAATTTATCAGTTTGTTGTTCACAGTGATGATAGTAGCAAAAATGACAATACTCCGTCGATTTTGTGGAAAATGGCCAAAAAGGTCGAAATAGGAGGTCATCGAAAATTCTCAAAATTTTCAGAAAAAATTAATATCCAACAAAACATCCATATTGGTGAAAACTTCATGTCGGAACTATGTCTGGTTGTGGAGATATGATCAAAATAAAATTTCGAGTCCCTAAGCTTATTATACAGGGAAATCAGTTTGTGACCATGAATTTTCCAAAAGTCCACGCAGGATTTTTCATTTTCAAAAAAATGGTTATTTTGAGAGAAAACGAAATCTAAGTGCGATCGTCATATGTATTCTCCTTGATTCTCAACCACCTGTTCACATCTTCGAATCCCGTTCTCGAAGACTCGATTTCGTTTTTCAGTCGTCTGCTCGGCCATGAAAGATGTGATGTGTTTGGTTAATTCCGCATCTGATTTGACGTGAATCACATTGATAGATGTGTCATTAACCCGATTCTGTCAGCAACCCGGAACATGGGGTTGAAAGAAACCATTTTGGTCAAACTAAGAAAAAAATAAAATTTGAGAATTTTCTATCTTGGCGAATCAGAGAAAACCTCAAAAAACCTCGTTTAAGGCCCTTTTGGTAGTGTGTCCAAATCATATCTCCACAACCTGTGGACCAATTTTGATGAAATTTTCCACAGAAACGTTTTTTTCGAGAAAAGAATTTTTTGCAAAAATTTTGAAAACAAAATGTTGGGTATTTGGAAAGTTGCGAAAAAACGTCATTTTTCTCGACAAAACATTTTTTGGGAAAAAAATTTCTATTTTTTTTGAGAATCTTTTTTCGATATATTCACGATAAAAATGCTTTTTATTTGGTTTAAAACGGATATCTGGTTGTGGAGAAACGAGCTGAAAAAGTTTGAAAAAATGTGTATGTTCCTGCTGTGTACAGTATTTTGAGGTTTTCTCCGATTCGCCTCGATAGAAAATTCTCAAATTTTATTTTTTTCTTAGTTTGACCAAAATGGTTTATATCAACCCCAGGTTCCGGGTTGTTGACACGGACCGGGTTAATGACACATCTATGAGACACATCTTCAACTCCCCAAACAGCCAGAAATCGCACGGAGCGAGATCTGGGCTGTATGGGGGTGTGAAATTTGTGGAAATAGAGACGTTTCGAGATATTTTCGAACAAGCTTTGAATTAAGGCATGGTGCGTTGTCAACGTGAAGAAAGTGTTCAAAGTTGTCGAGATTGAAAGAATCCAGCATCACGATGTCATCCTCCCTATGCCCCTGGGAATCAATCAGAATGAGTATTAGATCTTGAGCCAACTGGATCCGGTTACTTTTCTGTGACTCCATTAGAATGTGTGGTACCCACCAAGTAAATCGTCTAACAAGGCCAAAATGGTCGAATAGGCATTTCTTGATGGTTTGAGGATGAAATCCCGTGATCCTCCACATTGCTCTCAGTGATAAGGAAGCATCTTCATCCTTCCCATACTTCTCCCCTTCAAATGCTTTGAGTTGACCTGGATGACTGCGACTTCCAGCCACCCTCTTCCGTAACCTCCTCCGTCCTCCCCGACGAAAGCGACTGAGTCTTCCAATCTGAGACGATGAGTATATAATGAGTGTGGGAGAAATACAAACCATGTTGGTCAAACAGAGCAAAAAAAATAAAAATTTAGGATTCAATTGCGTGGGAATCAGAGAAATCCTCAAAATCCTGACAATAGGAGGAATAAACACATTTTTCAACCTGTTTCAGCTCAAATCTCCACAACCAGACATCCGTTTTAAACCAAATAACAAGTATTTTTATCATGACTAGACAGAAAAAAGACACTCAATAAAACCATTTTTCCATTGAATTGTTGATCCAGAAAAACCGCATTATTTTCACATCTTCCCAAATATCTACTGATTTTTTGCACTGTTTTGTTTCAATTTTGCGTTTCACAGAAAAAAGTGGTCAAGATGAAATATTTTGAGCATTTCTCGAATTTCCCAAATCGGCAAATTCTCAAGTTGTATTTTTGTCTTCGTTATAGTTGTGTCACCAATTTGTGCCAATTCACCATTCCGGCCTTTGTTTTTCTGAAAAATCAAAATTGATCAAACTTAGAACAATTTTAAAATTTAAGAAATATATTCCCACGCAATCCCAAGAAAATCACAAAATATCCTCTTTTGCCCGATTCAAAAAATCGTTTTGGCAATATCTCAACAACCCATGCACCGATTTGGAAAACATTTGTCACAGAAACGTTTTTTTGGTAATACGAACTTTTTACAAAAAATTTGGAGAAAAAAATCGGGGTATTTCGGAAAATGGAAAAAATCCCATATTTTTCTCAACAAATAATTCGAAGAAAAAACTATATTTGATTTTTTGAGCAGCTTTTGATCGAGATCTTTACGATAACAATGCATTGTATTTGATTCAAAACGGATGGTTGGTCGTGGAGAAAAAAGGGGAAAAAGTTGAGAAAAATGTGTGCATTTCTAGCTTTCACAGTATTTTGTTAAAAGACGTCAGGAAGTGTCAAAGCTGAGAATCGTTGTGAATGGTCATGAAATATGATTAAAGAAGACTCACTTCCTCCTTTCATCGAAGAGAAACCATAACATTGCTCGCTTGTCATGTAGAAAAATGTCATGACAATTGACGCTTGTGCTCTTTCTCCTCCAACAGCAATGGGTGCGGTTTTGATGATTGTGAGTGTGATTGAATCTCTGTGACAGCCATTTTCGCCGTTCGGTTGTTCTCAACGAGTCTTCAGATCCAACTCAACAGTATTTCATTCGTCACCTCGAGAAGATCGTCATATTCTCGTTTCCTTTCTCTCTGCTAATCTTGTGACAAACAGGACGACGATTTTACTGTGACTGTTCCACACAGAGCGAGAGCGAGCGATTTGGATTCAGAGAAGTCAGCGGATGGATGGAAAGACGAGCTGACGTGAGGACGGAGCAGACAAGCGATTGCGTTTCGGAACGGAGTCTGCGGGGAAGAGCTTGTTCTCTCAGTCGCATCAGAATGTTCGTCAGCGTCGACACAAACAGTGCTGACCGAACTGTCGGCGCGGAAGAGAGAGAGGAGGAGGACGAAGACAGCCGAGCGTGCGACGGGAGACGGGGTGAGGAGGCAGCGGGAGATGATATGGAGAGCTTCGAAGTACGGCGAGACTGACCCGGATCGGGTTGTGTCGTCGATGGTGACCATGCCGTCCTTCAGAAGGAGGTCGGTGATCATGCACACGTACTGCACAGCAGAAACAAGGTTGACCTCCTCTTTGTGCATCTTGAGGCGAGTGGACGGAGGGAACGCCATGTCGTTCGTCTTCTGGGCATCAGCGTGAGGAGGGATGGAGAGAGGGAAGCAGGCAAACAGATTTGTGAGGTGTCCTCCACGTCCTCCGCTGGATGCTCCTCCCCATTCTGAGCCTCGTCCACCAAACTACTTCTGCAGCGAGAACTGTCGGAACTCGTCCATCGCGTCGAAGTTCTCGTCGTCCTCTTCGTCTTGAAGTTGAGTTGTGAGGTCAGTCGCTTGTCCTTCCTCCGCCTCCGACGAGACACTGTCGGAGAATGGAGTGGGTGTGTCTTGGAGAGTGAACGACGACGAGGATGCAAGTGAAGACTGGCCGCGAGGGAGTGACGGTGATGAGATGGCCAGTGCACGTTGTGAGACTGGTCTCGAGGCGAGTCGTGGGAACGTTCCCGGCGTGCTGGGAGTTGGTGGAGTGGTGGCATGTGTCGAGACGGACGGGGAAAGGGTGGGTGTCTGTTTGAGGTGTGCCGACTCTGACTTGCGATCGTCCATCGCGCTGGACGGGGAAGGAGTGTCGAGCTCCTCGTCTGTGGCGTCTTCTGTGGTATCTTCTTTTGTGTGGGTGATCGGGTTTCCGTGCAAATCGAGTGTGTAGTCGTGGGACGAAAGGATGAACGACGACACTCGCTCGTCTCTGAACTCCGTCTCGTCGAAGTCCGCATCTGCCGATGTTTTGATCACATTCCACCTGCCCACCACGCTCTGCATGTTGCAGAAGCTGTTGGGCGGTCTCTGCTTCAGCTTGATGGCAGTGTTGAAGTGGAGATAGAGCGAGGCACGTGTGGCTTCGAAGTCGGCTGACTCTTCCTTCCCCAGCTGGATAATGGCCGTGCACACTGCACATCCAGACTGCTTCGAATGGCTGTCTTGACTGTGAAAGCTCGCAAGCTCGTTCCACTTCTCCTCGCGAGCGTGTTTTCTCTCTGCGTACTGCGACATTCGCCTGATCATGACCGACATCTCCATCTTGACAGCTTCGCGTGCATCGGGAGATGAAGCAGAAATGTACAACTTGGCGATGCGGGTGAGGGTGGCTTTCGTCGGGGCGAAGGGGAGAGAGGCGAGGGAGAGTGGGGGCATGTCGTGGAGGAACACCTTGAAGTGATGGTTCAACACATCGAAGTTGTCCTTCGTTATGGCGGAGCGGTTGTAGCGGCTGATCTGGTTTTGGTAGAGGAACGAGCGAGGTCCGAGTAGTATAGAAGAAGATTAAGGAACCAATCTGAAATTGTCATTGAAATCAAAACTAAAAGTCAAGTCCGATTGACCAATTTTGAATCTTGTATTAAAAGGAATTTATGACATTTTGATGACATCAATATTTGGCCTAAATTCTTAAAATATGACCAATATTTTGACATCGTGAAAAGTGTCATTTTTGAAGCAAATTTTGACAACATTCGAAAAAATGTTGGCGCTTTTTTGGTGTTTTTCCCTTTTTGACCACAAATCAAGTGAAACCAAAGTGAGAACCATTTCGAAAAATTCTGAAAAAAATACTAAAATCTCGGGGACACTGTAGGTCATCGATCAAAACAATCCCGATCAAAATCGGTTGAGAATTCGTCGAGCTGCGTGCCGAACTTAGGTCGAAAAAGTGACGAAAAAGTCGATGTTCGGATTTCGCCACTATGAACACCTTTATGTCTCAAATTGTGTTCAAACACGTTCTAAAATTACGAAATTGATTTTGATAGGTGAAATTTTAGGAAAAAAGCACTTTTGAAAAAAAAGTTTGATCCGACCCCACAACATATTTTGAAAATGACAAAATTTTTAAGGAGGAGAAAGTGACGTCTCGCTCTTCTCCTACACGTCACTTTTCGCCCTCTGATGGTCTCCGTAGGTGTTAAATCGCAAGTGGACAGGTATTCGCGTCATTCGGTTCTGACGATCCTCGACACACGATCGTTTTCACAATTTTTTACCAATTTTCATTTTACACGATTTTCCTTCAAACCACTTCACAATCGTCATTAAACAACCCTTTTTTGAGAATTCTGGTTGTACATCACCTATAGTTCACTTTTTATGGACGGTTCTTTGATCACACCTCTGACGACACATTTGCACCAACATTTTGACACTATGGATTTTTTGATCCGATTTTCACTGCAAATCCTTCTTTCTCGCGGTATGAGTAAGGTGTGCTCAAATTTTGAGGAGATTTTGTCGGATAGTTCTCCCATAAAGTCACTTTTTCATGTTTTCACTTCACAACTTTTGACCGTTTTTGTCACTTCAAAACCGACTCTAGTCCCTTTCATTTCATCACTTTTGCTCCCCATTTCACATCTGATCTGTTCATCATTCCTCTTCATTTTGCTCAATTCACTTCCCTTTTGTGGGCCGTTCTCACTTCACTAGCACATCATTTTAGTCGAATTTTCATCACTTTTTTCACAAAACCAGAGTAAAAGAAAGCGAAACAAGGATGAATGAAGTGGGCAAGTATGAAACTGAGAGGGAAATTGACGATCGTGAAAACGATGTGAAATGTGACACAAATAGTGAAAATTAGGTCTGTGTTCCGGTTTTTCTCTCTTAAAAAGAACAAAAATGATTCAAAAATGTATGTGAAATGTTGGTTTTTACGGAAAAATACCGAGATATGAAGTGAGCCGTTGAAAGTGAGATCTCTGCAAAAGTCCGGAAAATCCAGTAAACGAGAATTAGTGTGTTGTAATTGAGAAAAAGTTTGCGAGAAAGAAACATGAATGAAGTGGTTTTTAAGGATAAACAACGAGGAAATGAAGACTGAAGTGGGACCAAAAATGAAACAGTAATGAGCAAAGATTAGATGTCAATTCAATCAAAAACGAGTGAAACAGAGCTGAAAAAAGAAGAAAAGGAGAGTGGCATACTCCTTTTTCCGGAAAAGTTCCGAGATCCACGACCGATCCTGAAACCCTGCATAACTCTGCAAAAGTTCGGAAAAAGGAAAAAACAGAGCATACCACGATGATCCTACAGTTCCAGAGAATCTGAAACGCGAAGAATCGGAACGAAACGAGCATAGTTGAGAAATGAGTGATCGAACCCATTGATCCTCGTTTCTGGTGAAAAATCCAAAACTGAGAAAACAACGAAAGAAAATCTATTTTTGAATTTTTTAATTTGTGTTAAATGAATCCAACTGAAATGTACAAAGAAAGACGTCGAGTATGTTCAGAAAAAGCATTAATTGAATCAATGAGAGAAGAGAACTGTTCGCTAGTCTCTGAGTATGTCAGAAATAATGTGCCGGTGACGTATGTTCATGAGGGATTGTCATTTTTTTAATTCCAAAGAAAGAGCAACCAAAAATGAATCGACAAAAATACAATTCACAAATGATTGAGAAAATGATTGATCATAATCTCTCGACAACCAACGAGAATGCAGCAGTGATTGACTCACTTCAGAAGACAACAGAAGCACACAAGGCAGCGATATCTTCAATCCAAAAAGTGGTGAGCACAAATGGATCAATCACTTGTTCAGCTGGTATTGCAACACCAACAATTGGAGGATTGATCAATGTGAATGGAGCGAATTGGAACATATCAGAGGGATCCCTTCCGAAGTATCCTGGAACATATCCGGCATCGACATTTTCTTCTGGAATTTCTATTTCACAATCACTTGCAGAAACTTCAGGAATTCAGTTCAATGGTGATGGTATCATTATGTGGTCTCCATGTGACAGACCAGCAATCTATTACTACGATGAGGACACAGGTTCAGGAGTGTTTTCAATATCCACAACAGGAAGTTTTTCTCAACTGTCAGATAGAAGAGTGAAAAGAAATATTGAACCATATCCAAATGTTCTTGAGCAACTGAATAAAGTTGAAATCGTACGCTACCAATTCAACACAATTGACTCGAAGATCAACAAAGTGACAAAGCAAATTGAAAACGAGACTGATGAAGAACACTTGAAGAACTGCAAAGAGAAATGTGAATGCTTGAAGAAGGAAAGTGAGAAGAAGCACATTGGTGTGATTGCTCAACAGATCCAAGAAATATTCCCAGAGGTTGTGAATGATTCCAATCCAGATTGTCTTCAAGTTGATTATGCAGAACTCTCTTGCTTCTGTGTGAAAGCCATTCAGGAATTATGCTCAATTGTCGGACAACAACAGTCAGTTATCAATGAACTCATACAAAAATATTACTCACTGATTTGTACTCCAACATAAGATCAACCAGAAATTCATAATACTCTTTGATTATTTTTCCATTGATTGTCTCTTGTGTCTCCATCTCAATTGATTCACCAGAACTGTCTTTGAACCAGATCTTCACTATTGATTGTCGAGTAGTTAATTCCCACTTCTTTCGCTTCGCAATCTGTTCATTACAGAACGCAACATATGAATCATTGAATGCATCAGTCTGGATCCAATCACCATGGATAGTAATGTGCTGAGGAATATCTTTTGAAATGACAGTTGAGTTACCATTAATTTCTTCTCTCACATGGATGAGTTTGCAGTCGAGAAAGTAGATATATTTTTGTTTTCTTGAATTGGTAAAATCATGTGGTAGTTGAGCAGTGTGAGAATTCTGAATTGAGAAGTATCGTTTCACCATCTTTGTTTTCTACAAAAATAAAATATCATATTTGATTCTTAATAACCTCTCTTCACTTCTTCATACGCTTCTTGGAGTCGACGATCAATGACGTATCGCACTCGTGGTTGTCCATTTTCAATCCAGAATAACCAATATGTAGCCTGATGTAGTGCCAAAATCGGTGGAGGAGGACCTTCAGGAGTTGAGGTGAAATATGGATCGAGTTCTCCCTGATTGATTGGTGTTCCTCTGTAGACAATGTTTACTGATTCTGCTGTTGATATTCCTTCTTCACCACCAGCGATTTCACTTCGATCTGTTGGAACCATGAATGTGAAACAAGTAGCATCTGTTACTGGTTTTGTTCTCTTGTAATTCCTTTCTCTTAAGTCAAACACTCGAGTTGAACAAATTGAATTCTCAAACTCTTCAGTTGCAGAACATCCAATGAAATCACCATTCACCATCATCATTTGATAGAACTCTGGTGAGATCGTTGACATTGGGAAATTAGGAAAGTTGGATCCAAGCATTTCGAATTGACCAACATAATGAGGATTTCTGAAGACTGTGCACTCGTTAGGTCTTTCAGGGGAATAAGCACATAAGATTCAGAAGATTGTTGAGTTTGATGCTGATGTTTGATCTCACTCCCATAGCTGTTGCTTTTGATTGAAATGATTGTGTGTCAATTCTTTCTGCTTTCAGGACATACAGAGTCTTCGAAAATGTGTTGAAGAGGGATTGTTTTGTTGCATCAGTGATTTGATATCCGTAACAAATTGTTGAGACTTTATCAACTGATGAAGAAAGAACAGTGCAAGTGAATTCTTTGGTCTTAACCTCAATGACTGTATTGGCATTGTAAACAAAACTGTAATTATCGCTAGCTTTCAGAACTGGATTTCCAATTTGTGTGAATTCCTGTGTTACTGGAGAAAAGTCCCCATCAGACATCAAGATCATGTTGGCTCGATTCGTAAAAGATGTTAAGTCTTTATCTAGATTCAATTCATGGGAACCTTCAGTTGTTTTTCGAATGATAGTTGAATGTTGAATTGGACAATACACGAGTGAATCAGTTGTCAAGTGAAATCTCAAACGTAAATTACCAAAGATTGAATTTGGATATTGATCAAATGTACTCAATGGAAGTAGATTCACAAATGGAATAACCAAAGAAATTGTTTTAGTGAGCGTTTTTTTAGTTTCGTTGATGGGAACATAGTAGAATCCGCACACACTTGGATCCATTCTCTGAACATTTTCCCAAAGACTATAGCAATGCTTCATGTTGTTTTTCTCTTCATGTGACTTGAATGTGTGATACAGAAATGATTCGTGGATGTGATTATTCTGAAGTGTGTTGTCAATGATGTTTCCTTGACTGTCGACGAGTCTCATGTCTCGAATTGCATCTGATGATGATTTGTATCCGACGAATATTCCGGATTTTCCGACATAGTTTCCCGCTTCACCAGTCTGATATGAATACGGAAAGGTGATCGTTAGATCTATTCGTAAATGACTCTTCATAAATTCAGTAACATCATGACCGTCGTAGCACAATGGAACTTCAATTTCATCTCCAATTCTGCATGGCATCGGAGGATTTGTTGGATGCACTTCTTGGATGGAGTAGATGTGTGGCTCGGAATCCCACTGTTTAGGCATGTACGATTGCACTTCAATTTGCTCAATTAATGTCGATGTTGGTTTGGATTGATTAGATCTGAAACTTCTCATTTATAGAAAAATAAAAAATACAAAATCAATAATTTCTTTTACAGTTTTGTCTCTACATGATTCCTAAATCTTTATGTAATGTTTTCAATGTGTGATTAGGATAGTATTCGACTCTTGGTTCGCCATTACTGTATCGTAATACCCACCACGTTGTTGCAGTTGTGGCTAGAATCGGTGCTGGAGGATGTGTAAATGTTGTCATATCACCACCACTTTGACTTGGGTTGTATACATTATAGTAAGTGTCGAGATTACCTTGATAGATTGGATAAGATCTCAAAGTGACCGCAGTGTTTCCTTTTGAACTGATCGAATCATTGCAGTTCGTTGGACATCCACTTCTCTGAGTAGGAAAGCACAGAAGGAAGTCAGTATTGTCATGAACTGGACGAACTCTTGTCATTGTTTCATTGGGATATGTTTCATCACCAGTGAGTTTCTCTTCAACGAGAGAATCTGTAAGTGATCGCTCCAAATCATCAGGAACAGCTAGGTACGAATCGAGATTGAGAGTCGATAATGCGAACTGATAGAAACGAGCTCCAATAGTTGTCGTTGGTTGTTCTGGATAATACCTGTTTTGTAAAGTCACTTGGATGTTCTTCTGCATTGGATTGTGGAAGCAAGTGACTTCATTGTCGTAGTGACGGAAGAGAAGCATGATATCCTTGGCATTCACCACCACCATCTGCTGAGTACAATCAATTCCAGTTGCCGTTGGTGCCTTCTGAAATGGATAGAATGAGATCTTTTCTGCTGGAATTGTTCCAGGACGATTTGTGTACATCTGCTTCAGATTCTCTTTCGCACCATCTTTCATTTTGTATCCAGCACTCATGCAATACACATCATCAATCCGATAGTTTGTGACGTTTAATGAGATGTACTGATCGACAAATTCAGGTTCTGTTGTCACGACATTGGCTGTTGAACAAACAATGTCATTTGTAACTGTTGGTTGCAGAAATGATTGACCAATTTGAACAAAGTTCTTTGTGCATGAGGTGACAAGATTGGTTAAGAAATATGGACGATGTTGAATACAATTGAGAATTGCTGCTTTAATAGTTGGTGCTGCTGCAGTTCCAGTTACGAGTGATGACAGCGTATCTTTCAAAGTGAGTTCAGGATTTACAGAACAACAAACGAAAGCATCTTCATTCATGTGAACACTCAATTTCAAATCGCCAAAGAGACATTTTGGATCGTCCGTCATCCCTGAGAAAATGAGAAGATCTTCAAGATTAATCGACACACGAATTGGGACATCAATAGTGTCTTGGAATACTCCGGTTCCAGATGTTGTTGTGAAATCAGAAAGTGGAATATAGACACCAGCAACTGATTCGTCGTGATTCCAAGCATTCTGCCAAGGTGTGTGACAATGTTTTCGATTCTCCAATTGACTCTTAGAGATAAGGGGTAGTGGATAGGGAGGTGAGAGGCAATAAGTGTATAGACATAGATGGAGAAGTCAAGGATGATTGAGATAGGTGGATATAGGTTGGTGTGGGGATATAGGTGGATATAGATAGGTGTATGGGCATAGGTGACTAGTAGTTGGTGGAGAGATAATAGGTGGAAAGTGGGGGGACATAGGTGGAGAGGCATTGGTGTGGTGATATTGGTGTGTGATATTGGTGTGTGGTATTGGTGGAGAGATATTGGTGGAGAGGCTTTGGTGGAGAGTGATTGGTGGAGAGTGATTGATGATGAGATATTGGTGGGATATTACATGTCGATAATGATAATAATATATAGAGTGGCATTAGTGGAATAGTATTGGTGGAGAATCATTGGTGGAGAGGCATTGTTGAATGGGGCGTTGATGGATAGGACATTTGTGAAGAGACATTGATGGAAAATGGGGGTGTTTGTGGATAGGCAAAAATATAGAGACATTGGTGGATTAGTCATTGGTACGCGTAGCTAAGACTCTATGAGTCGTTGAGTTGGTCGTCTGTGTCTTGGTCATTGATGGAGGATTTCTTGAGGAGCTCAGCATATTTGGGATCGATGAAGTAGCAGTATGTTTGTTTGCTATCAATGCGTTTTTGTTTGACTGTGCAATGCTCATGGAGGTCCATCTGGAATGTCTTGAGTTTCTTATAGTGATCTGGCATTAGTTCAGAGGCATAGGAACGTGGCATTCCTTGTTCTAATTCATGGAGGTGTTTGAGGCAGAAGTCTCCTATTGCTGATCGAGACACTTCTTGGAGAATATATCGAGCATTAGTGTTTGGTAATTGCCTTGGGTTGAAGTCATTGATGGGTCTTTGATTGAAGTAGGTCAATAGGTGCGAGTAAAAATCAGGAGTGAAGGAGCGGATGAGGTGTAGGAAATAGCTGGAATCATCCTTGCGTTTATTGGAGACTTTGCAGACACAATAGCGTCTATCATCGACTTCAATCTTGACTGGATATGCGTTGTTTGTGCAGAAGATCAGATTGGCAACATTCTCAGCGTCACGACGAGCGATTCCCTTTTCATTAGCTCTGAAGCTAGTGTCGGAAATTATTGATTTGAGGGCGTCAAAGTTCGACATTCTTTCTTCACCAGCGTTCTTCAATTCATTACAGACGATCAGCATTTTGCCTTCAATTACTGTGTTGAATGTTCCGCAGAGTTCTTGAATGTCAGTGATATTTGGAGCAGAGTATCCTCGCATTATTTCACAGAGCACATTAGTCCAGACATTTTTGCCAATTCCTTGCATTCCCTTCAAGATAATGACTGACGCTGTTTTCTGACCAGGATTCTGAATCACGAATGATATCCAGTTGATAATGAAGTTATACAATTCTTCATTATTGTCTGAAATTATCTCTTTGGTGAAATCTAAGAATGGTTGAATCAGATCAGTGTTTGGTTCACTAACGAATGGATATTTGTATCCTTGGAATAGTGAGAACATCTGCGGATTATCGCTCATGAATCGAATGCCGTTGACCATGAATAGATTGCGATTATTCTCGAATGTTGATTGACACGTGATCGTTCTACACTTCTTTGGATCTTCGCTTGGAATGGTCACTTTAATTGATTTCAATAATCTCAAGACGTTACCTTCTTTCTGAACATTGACACGATAGCAGAGATCAAGAGAACTGTACTCTTTCACAATGCATAGCAATGATACTTCAATACATCGAAGAACTTTCAATAGATCTCTTAGCACTTCTGTCTCTGATTTGTAGTCTTTGTTTGTTGCCTTTTTCCTTATTGTAGAAGTCAAATGGAGACAGCAGATCGATCTTTCATCGAATGAATTCTTCGTTATTGATTGCTCATTAGTGGGTTCATTGGAGAGATTATCATTGACTGGTTTGTCATTAGAATCAACTTCAAGACTGTCAAAGAAATCAGAGACATCGTAGTCAGTGAGAGGAAGAAGGAGTTCATCATTATAGTACTTTTCATTATGGATTTTAATGATTTTAATGAGGACTCCAGGATGGGTAACATTCGATGCGTATCGTATTCTCTGTGCTTCCCAATTCTTCTCTGCATTTTCAGTTAAAGTGTTATTGTCATAGATGTCTTTGTATGTTTGTTCGAGCATCTCGTCTGTAAATCCATTGATGTGTCTCAGAGAATTAATGCCTGCAAATAATGGCAACAAGGAGACTTCCTCTTCCACTGATCTCGATCCAGAATCGTTGTGAATCACTAGTCCTTTCAGTCCATTTCTGATTAAATCAGCTTGGGCTAAAGTGTACTGTTGAATGGAATCCTCGTCGAAAGAAGGAGCTTCTGGACTTTCAATTTTGGTCTGGTTCACTGATGGTTTCGCTGATGGCTTCTTCTCTGTTGGAGTGGGCTTTAATGAAATACCCAGACTAGATAATACATCTGACAATGATGATAGGATAAAGAGTTCGTCAAAGTCATTAATGGTCTTGTATGATTGGATTTTATTAGTGCCTTCCACTTTCCCTTTTGGACTTTGATTTCGGTTGCACTATCCAGCGCAGAGATGAGTCTACACAGGCGAATAAATCCACATCGTATTGGTCAGTTTTCTTCACCTTCACCATTGAGTTTTTCTCCAGTTTGTAGCCGTTAATATCGCAGTATATATGAAGACCCTGATCCAGTCACTACTAATCCGACATCATTGGGTAATACATTTTAACACAGATGTTCGGATTTGGTTCTTAGTTTCTTCATCAGCATCCTTATCCAAGATGTCAATATCCACGACTGCTAGGTTGGTCACATGTGCAAGATTTATTGCTGTTCCTGTTCGTTTATGACCAGCACTCTCAGATGATATACCATCGTTGTATTTCTTATAGTCGAACAATGGGACTTTATGAGGTCTCAAACGATCAGACAATGAATGAATTTCGTCAGGAAGATTATTGAACATTGCTTCAATTTCTGAGTCGAAATCATTATCGAAATCGTCCTTGAGAGAGTTCTTTATTTGTGCATCTTTTCCTTGAATTCAAATCTTACAATTTGTAATGCCATTCTTTCTAAGGAGATAAAAATTCGATTTATAAAAAGTTCTGCGTTTATTTTTCTGAGACCCATAATTTTCTGTGTTCTCGATTGACAGTAGTCCAAAATGGAGTCATTATCCGACACAATTGACAGGAGCTCATTAGTGCGAGGATATCGTGCTTATTCTCCGATCAGAAATGTCACTGTGTCACTGGGTAATTGAAATTTTTATTTTGGATTTCATTTTGAAAAGTCCACGTGCGAGTCTTATTTCGATTGAAATCATCAGTCACCAGTGACAGTACCCATTGACACCCCACTGGCTCGAGGATATCGTGCTTATTCTCCGATCAGGAAATGTCACTGTGTCACTGGGTAATTGAAATTTTTATTTTGGATTTCATTTTGAAAAGTCCACGTGCGAGTCTTATTTCGATTGAAATCATCAGTCCTATTACCCAGTGACAGTACCCATTGACACCCACTGGCTCGAGGATATCGTGCTTATTCTCCGATCAGAAATGTCACTGTGTCACTGGGTAATTGAAATTTTTATTTTTGGATTTCATTTTGAAAAGTCCACGTACAGTCTTATTTC